>JAKELJ010000193.1:19370-53100 GCA_025594165.1 Tamias sibiricus | reverse complement strand
AAAAGCTTTTTAGCCAACTGGAAATAATTCCATGTTTCTTGGCTTGTGGGTACTAGGTTTTATTGTGTATTTCTATGAAACTCTGAAAAAGTGATTCGCTCTTGTGCCCCTCATGGCTGCCCAAATTTGGTCAATCCACCATCACGGGTTTTTTGTTTAGAGCCTATTAGATGTTTACCCTGATTAGGCGAATTTCACTAAAAAACGCCTGTAGTTTAATTCCTCAATGGTTAATGCTAGAACTTTGAAAATGCAGAAAAGCACTTCAGATCACAAGAGCACACTGTGCTTCTGTCCTGGTTTAAGTATCTCGAAGCTGAATCACTAGGTAGCAAAAGAGTTTCAAACTCACAGAAAAGCGATTTAGCCAACTGGAAATAATTCCATGTTTCTTAGCTTCTGGGTATTAGGTTTCTTTGTGTATTTCAATAAAACTCTGACAAAATGATTCTCTCTTGTGCCCCTCATGGCTCCCCAAATTTAGTCATCCCACCATCACGGGTTTTTTGTTTAGAACCTATTGGATGTTTACCCTGATTAGGCGAATTTCACTGAAAACACCTGTAGTTTAATTCCTCAATGGTTAAAGGTAGAACTTTGAAAATGCAGAAAAGCACTTCAGATCACAAGAGCACACTGTGCTTCTGTCCTGGTTCAAGTATCTCAAAGCTGAATCACTAGGTAGCAAAAGAGTTTCAAACTCACAGAAAAGCTTTTTAGCCAACTGGAAATAATTCCTTGTTTCTTAGCTTCTGGGCACTAGGTTTCTTTGTGTATTTCAATGAAACTCTGACAAAATGATTCTCTCATGTGCCCCTCAAGGCTCCCCAAGTTTTGTCATCCCACCATCAAGGGTGTTTTGTTTAGAACCTATTGGATATTTACCCTGATTAGTCGAAAATGCCTGAAAACGCCTGTGAGTTTAATTCTTAAATGGTTAATGCTATTACTTTAAAAACACAGAACAACACTTTAGTTCACAAGAGCACACTGTGCTTCTCTCCTGGTTCACGTATCTCAAAGCTGAATCACTAGGTAGCAAAAGAGTTTCAAACTCACAGAAAAGCGTTTTAGCCAACTTGAAATAATTCCATGTTTCTTAGCTTGTGGGTACTAGGTTTCTTTGTGTATTTCTATGAAACTCTGACAAAATAATTCTCTCTTGTGCCCCTCATGGCTCCCCAAATTTGGTCATCCCACCATCACAGGTTTTTTGTTTAGAGTTATTGGATGTTTACCCTGATTAGGCGAATTTCACTGAAAACGCCTGTAGTTTAATTCCTCAATGGTTAAAGCTAGAACTTTGAAAATGCATAAAAGCACTTCATATCACAAGAGCCCACTGTGCCTCTGTCCTGTTTCAAGTATCTCAAAGCTGAATCACTAGGTCGCAAAAGACTTTCAAATCACAGAAAAGCGATTTAGGCAAATGGAAATAATTCCATGTTTCTTAGCTTTGGGTACTAGGTTTCTCTGTGTATTTAAATGAAACTCGGACAAAATGATTCTCTCTTGTGCCCCTCATGGCTCCCCAAATTTGGTCATCTCACCATCACGGCTTTTTTGTTTAGAGCCTATTGGATGTTTACCCTGATTAGGAGAATTTCACTGAAAACGCCTGTAGTTTAATTCCTCAATGGTTAATGCTAGAACTTTGATAATGCAGAAAAGAACTTCAGATCACAAGAGCACACTGTGCTTCTGTCCTGGTTCAAGTATCTCAAAGCTGAATCACTAGGTAGCAAAAGAGTTTCAAACTCACAGAAAAGCGTTTTAGCCAACTGGAAATAATTCCATGTTTCTTAGCTTCTGGGTACTAGGGTTCTTTGTGTATTTCAATGAAACTCTGACAGAATGATTCTCTCTTGTGCCCCTCATGGCTCCCCAAATTTGGTCATCCCACCATCACGGGTTTTCTGTTTAGAATTACTGGATGTTTACCCTGATTAGGCGAATTTCACTGAAAACGCCTGTTAGTTTAAATCCTCAATGGTTAATGCTAGAACTTTAAAAATGCAGAACAACACTTTAGATCACAAGAGCACACTGTGCTTCTATCCTGGTTCAAGTATCTCAAAGCTGAATCACTAGGTAAGAAAAGAGTTTCAAACTCACAGAAAAGCTTTTTAGCCAACTGGAAATAATTCCATGTTTCTTAGCTTCTGGGTACTAGGTTTCTTTGTGTATTTCAATGAAACTCTGACAAAATGATTCTCTGTTGTGCCCCTCATGGCTCCCCAAATTTGGTCATCCCACCATCACGGGTTTTTTGTTTAGAACCTATTGGATGTTTACCCTGATTAGGCGAATTTCACTGAAAATGCCTGTAGTTTAATTCCTCAATGGTTAAAGCTAGAACTTTGAAAATGCAGAAAAGCACTCATATCACAAGAGCACACTGTGCTTCTGTCCTGGTTCAAGTATCTCAAAGCTGAATCACTAGGTAGCAAAAGAGTTTCAAACTCACAGAAAAGCTTTTTAGCCAACTGGAAATAATTCCATGTTTCTTGGCTTGTGGGTACTAGGTTTCTTTGTTTATTTCTATGAAACTCTGACAAAATGATTCTCTCTTGTGCCCCTCATGGCTCCCCAAATTTGGTCAATCCACCATCACGGGTTTTTTGTTTAGAGCCTATTAGATGTTTACCCTGATTAGGCGAATTTCACTGAAAACACCTGTAGTTTAATTCCTCAATGGTTAATGCTAGAACTTTGAAAATGCAGAAAAGCATTTCAGATCACAAGAGTACACTCTGCTTCTGTCCTGGATCAAGTATGTCAAAGCTGAATCACTAGGTAACAAAAGAGTTTCAAACTCACAGAAAAGCATTTTAGCGAACTGGAAATAATTCCATGTTTCTTAGCTTCTGGGCACTAGGTTTCTTTGTGTATTTCAATGAAACTCTAAAATAATGATTCTCTCATGTGCCCCTCAAGGCTCCCAAGTTTTGTCATCCAACCATCAAGGGTGTTTTGTTTACTGTCTATTGGATGTTTACCCTGATTAGGCGAAAATGCCTGAAAACGCCTGTGAGTTTAATTCTTAAATGGTTAATGCTATTACTTTAAAAACGCAGAACAACACTTTAGTTCACAAGAGCACACTGTGCTTCTCTCCTGGTTCAAGTATCTCAAAGCTGAATCACTAGGTAGCAAAAGAGTTTCAAACTCACAGAAAAGCTTTTTAGCCAACTGGAAATAATTCCATGTTTCTTGGCTTGTGGGTACTAGGTTTTCTTGTGTATTTCTATGAAACTCTGAAAAAGTGATTCGCTCTTGTGCCCCTCATGGCTGCCCAAATTTGGTCAATCCACCATCACGGGTTTTTTGTTTAGAGCCTATTAGATGTTTACCCTGATTAGGCGAATTTCACTAAAAACGCCTGTAGTTTAATTCCTCAATGGTTAATGCTAGAACTTTGAAAATGCAGAAAAGCACTTCAGATCACAAGAGCACACTGTGCTTCTGTCCTGGTTTAAGTATCTCGAAGCTGAATCACTAGGTAGCAAAAGAGTTTCAAACTCACAGAAAAGCGATTTAGCCAACTGGAAATAATTCCATGTTTCTTAGCTTCTGGGTATTAGGTTTCTTTGTGTATTTCAATGAAACTCTGACAAAATGATTCTCTCTTGTGCCCCTCATGGCTCCCCAAATTTAGTCATCCCACCATCACGGGTTTTTTGTTTAGAACCTATTGGATGTTTACCCTGATTAGGCGAATTTCACTGAAAACGCCTGAAGTTGAATTCCTCAATGGTTAAAGCTAGAACTTTGAAAATGCAGAAAAGCACTTCATATCACAATAGCACACTGTGCTTCTGTCCTGGTTCAAGTATCTCAAAGCTGAATCACTAGGTAGCAAAAGAGTTTCAAACTCACAGAAAAGCGTTTTAGCGAACTGGAAATAATTCCATGTTTCTTAGCTTCTGGGCACTAGGTTTCTTTGTGTATTTCAATGAAACTCTGAAAAAATGATTCTCTCATGTTCCCCTCAAGGCTCCCCATGTTTTGTCATCCCACCATCAAGGGTGTTTTGTTTACAGTCTATTGGATGTTTACCCTGATTAGGCGAAAATGCCTGAAAACGCCTGTGAGTTTAATTCTTAAATGGTTAATGCTATTACTTTAAAAACGCAGTTCAACACTTTAGTTCACAAGAGCACACTGTGCTTTTCTCCTGGTTCAAGTATCTCAAAGCTGAATCACTAGGTAGCAAAAGAGTTTCAAACTCACAGAAAAGCGTTTTAGCCAACTTGAAATAATTCCATGTTTCTTAGCTTGTGGGTACTAGGTTTCTTTGTGTATTTCAATGAAACTCTGACAAAATGATTCTCTCTTGTGCCCCTCATGGCTCCCCAAATTTGCTCAATCCACCATCACGGGTTTTTTGTTTAGAGCCTATTGGATGTTTACCCTGATTAGGCGAATTTCACTGAAAACGCCTGTAGTTTAATTCTTCAACGGTTAATGCTAGAACTTTGAAAATGCAGAAAAGCACTTCAGATCACAAGAGCACACTGTCCTTCTCTCCTAGTTCAAGTATCTCAAAGCTGAATCACTAGGTAGCAAAAGAGTTTCAAACTCACAGAAAAGCGATTTAGCCAACTGGAAATAATTCCATGTTTCTTAGCTTCTGGGCACTAGGTTTCTTTGTGTATTTCAATGAAACTCTGAAAAAATCAGTCTCTCATGTGCCCCTCCATGCTCCCCAAGTATGATCATCCCACCATCAAGGGTGTTTTGTTTACAGTCTATTGGATGTTTACCCTGATTAGGCGAAAATGCCTGAAAACGCCTGTGAGTTTAATTCTTAAATGGTTAATGCTATTACTTTAAAAACGCAGAACAACACTTTAGTTCAGAAGAGCACACTGTGCTTCTCTCCTGGTTCAAGTATCTCAAAGCTGAATCACTAGGTAGCAAAAGAGTTTCAAACTCACAGAAAAGCGTTTTAGACAACTGGAAATAATTCCATGTTTCTTAGCTTGTGGGTATTAGGTTTCTTTGTGTATTTCAATGAAACTCTGACAAAATGATTCTCTCTTGTGCCCCTCATGGCTCCCCAAATTTGGTCATCCCACCATCACGGGTTTTTTGTTTAGAACCTATTGGATGTTTACCCTGATTAGGCGAATTTCACTGAAAACGCCTGTAGTTTAATTCCTCAATGGTTAAAGGTAGAACTTTGAAAATGCAGAAAAGCAGTTCATATCACAAGAGCACACTGTGCTTCTGTCCTGGTTCAAGTATCTCAAAGCTGAATCACTAGGTAGCAAAAGAGTTTCAAACTCACAGAAAAGCTTTTTAGCCAACTGGAAATAATTCCTTGTTTCTTAGCTTCTGGGCACTAGGTTTCTTTGTGTATTTCAATGAAACTCTGACAAAATGATTCTCTCATGTGCCCCTCAAGGCTCCCCAAGTTTTGTCATCCCACCATCAAGGGTGTTTTGTTTAGAACCTATTGGATGTTTACCCTGATTAGGCGAAAATGCCTGAAAACGCCTGTGAGTTTAATTCTTAAATGGTTAATGCTATTACTTTAAAAACACAGAACAACACTTTAGTTCACAAGAGCACACTGTGCTTCTCTCCTGGTTCACGTATCTCAAAGCTGAATCACTAGGTAGCAAAAGAGTTTCAAACTCACAGAAAAGCGTTTTAGCCAACTTGAAATAATTCCATGTTTCTTAGCTTGTGGGTACTAGGTTTCTTTGTGTATTTCAATAAAACTCTGACAAAATGATTCTCTCTTGTGCCCCTCATGGCTCCCCAAATTTGGTCATCCCACCATCACGGGTTTTTTGTTTAGAACCTATTGGATGTTTACCCTGATTAGGCGAATTTCACTGAAAATGCCCGGAGTTTAATTCCTCAATGGTTAAAGCTAGAACTTTGAAAATGCAGAAAAGCACTTCATATCACAAGAGCACACTGTGCTTCTGTCCTGGTTCAAGTATCTCAAAGCTGAATCACTAGGTAGCAAAAGAGTTTCAAACTCACAGAAAAGCTTTTTTAGCCAACTGGAAATAATTCCATATTTCTTGGCTTGTGGGTACTAGGTTTCTTTGTGTATTTCTATGAAACTCTGACAAAATAATTCTCTCTTGTGCCCTTCATGGCTCCCAAAATTTGGTCAATCCACCATCACGGTTTTTTGTTTAGAGCCTATTGGATGTTTACCCTGATTAGGCGAATTTCACTGAAAACGCCTGTAGTTTAATTCCTCAATGGTTAATTCTAGAACTTTGAAAATGCATAAAAGCACTTCATATCACAAGAGCACACTGTGCTTTTGTCCTGGTTCAAGTATCTCAAAGGTGAATCACTAGGAAGCAAAAGAGTTTCAAACTCACAGAAAAGCGATTTAGCCAACTGAAAATAATTCCATGTTTCTTAGCATCTGGGTACTAGGTTTCTTTGTGTATTTCAATGAAACTCTGACAAAATGATTCTCTCTTGTGCCCCTCATGGCTCCCCAAATTTGGTCATCCCACCATCACAGGTTTTTTTTTAGAGTTATTGGATGTTTACCCTGATTAGGCGAATTTCACTGAAAACGCCTGTAGTTTAATTCCTCAATGGTTAAAGCTAGAACTTTGAAAATGCATAAAAGCACTTCATATCACAAGAGCCCACTGTGCTTCTGTCCTGGTTCAAGTATCTCAAAGCTGAATCACTAGGTAGCAAAAGAGTTTCAAACTCACAGAAAAGCGATTTAGGCAAATGGAAATAATTCCATGTTTCCTAGCTTGTGGGTACTAGGTTTCTTTGTGTATTTCAATGAAACTCTGACAAAATGATTCTCTCTTGGACCCTCATGGCTCCCCAAATGTGGTCAATCCACCATGACAGGTTTTTTGTTTAGAGACTATTGGATGTTTACCCTGATTAGGCGAATTTCACTGAAAACGCCTGTAGTTTAATTTTTCAATGGTTAATGCTAGAACATTGAAAATGCAGAAAAGAACTTCAGATCACAAGAGCACAATGTGCTTCTGTCCTGGTTCAAGTATCTCAAAGATGAATCACTAGGTAGCAAAAGAGTTTCAAACTCACAGAAAAGCATTTTAGCGAACTGGAAATAGTTCCATGTTTCTTAGCTTCTGGACACTAGGTTTATTTGTGTATTTCAATGAAACTCTGAAAAAATGATTCTCTCATGTGCCCCTCAAGACTCCCCAAGTTTGGTAATCCCTCCATCAAGGGTGTTTTGTTTACAGTCTATTGGATGTTTACCCTGATTAGGCGAAAATGCCTGAAAACGCCTGTGAGTTTAATTGTTAAATGGTTAATGCTAGAACTTTAAAAACGCAGAACAACACTTTAGTTCACTAGAGCACACTGTGTTTCTGTCCTGGTTCAAGTATCTCAAAGCTGAATCACAAGGTAGCAAAAGAGTTTCAAACTCACAGAAAAGCGTTTTAAGCAACTGGAAATAATTCCATGTTTCTTAGCTTGTGGGTACTAGGTTTCTTTGTGTATTTCTATGAAACTCTGACAAAATAATTCTCTCTTGTGCCCCTCATGGCTCCCCAAATTTGGTCATCCCACCATCACAGGTTTTTTGTTTAGAGTTATTGGATGTTTACCCTGATTAGGCGAATTTCACTGAAAACGCCTGTAGTTTTAATTCTTCAACGGTTAATGCTAGAACTTTGAAAATGCAGAAAAGCACTTCAGATCACAAGAGCACACTGTCCTTCTCTCCTAGTTCAAGTATCTCAAAGCTGAATCACTAGGTAGCAAAAGAGTTTCAAACTCACAGAAAAGCGATTTAGCCAACTGGAAATAATTCCATGTTTCTTAGCTTCTGGGCACTAGGTTTCTTTGTGTATTTCAATGAAACTCTGAAAAAATCAGTCTCTCATGTGCCCCTCCATGCTCCCCAAGTATGATCATCCCACCATCAAGGGTGTTTTGTTTACAGTCTATTGGATGTTTACCCTGATTAGGCGAAAATGCCTGAAAACGCCTGTGAGTTTAATTCTTAAATGGTTAATGCTATTACTTTAAAAACGCAGAACAACACTTTAGTTCAGAAGAGCACACTGTGCTTCTCTCCTGGTTCAAGTATCTCAAAGCTGAATCACTAGGTAGCAAAAGAGTTTCAAACTCACAGAAAAGCGTTTTAGACAACTGGAAATAATTCCATGTTTCTTAGCTTGTGGGTATTAGGTTTCTTTGTGTATTTCAATGAAACTCTGACAAAATGATTCTCTCTTGTGCCCCTCATGGCTCCCCAAATTTGGTCATCCCACCATCACGGGTTTTTTGTTTAGAACCTATTGGATGTTTACCCTGATTAGGCGAATTTCACTGAAAACGCCTGTAGTTTAATTCCTCAATGGTTAAAGGTAGAACTTTGAAAATGCAGAAAAGCAGTTCATATCACAAGAGCACACTGTGCTTCTGTCCTGGTTCAAGTATCTCAAAGCTGAATCACTAGGTAGCAAAAGAGTTTCAAACTCACAGAAAAGCTTTTTAGCCAACTGGAAATAATTCCTTTGTTTCTTAGCTTCTGGGCACTAGGTTTCTTTGTGTATTTCAATGAAACTCTGACAAAATGATTCTCTCATGTGCCCCTCAAGGCTCCCCAAGTTTTGTCATCCCACCATCAAGGGTGTTTTGTTTAGAACCTATTGGATGTTTACCCTGATTAGGCGAAAATGCCTGAAAACGCCTGTGAGTTTAATTCTTAAATGGTTAATGCTATTACTTTAAAAACACAGAACAACACTTTAGTTCACAAGAGCACACTGTGCTTCTCTCCTGGTTCACGTATCTCAAAGCTGAATCACTAGGTAGCAAAAGAGTTTCAAACTCACAGAAAAGCGTTTTAGCCAACTTGAAATAATTCCATGTTTCTTAGCTTGTGGGTACTAGGTTTCTTTGTGTATTTCAATAAAACTCTGACAAAATGATTCTCTCTTGTGCCCCTCATGGCTCCCCAAATTTGGTCATCCCACCATCACGGGTTTTTTGTTTAGAACCTATTGGATGTTTACCCTGATTAGGCGAATTTCACTGAAAATGCCCGGAGTTTAATTCCTCAATGGTTAAAGCTAGAACTTTGAAAATGCAGAAAAGCACTTCATATCACAAGAGCACACTGTGCTTCTGTCCTGGTTCAAGTATCTCAAAGCTGAATCACTAGGTAGCAAAAGAGTTTCAAACTCACAGAAAAGCTTTTTAGCCAACTGGAAATAATTCCATATTTCTTGGCTTGTGGGTACTAGGTTTCTTTGTGTATTTCTATGAAACTCTGACAAAATAATTCTCTCTTGTGCCCTTCATGGCTCCCAAAATTTGGTCAATCCACCATCACGGTTTTTTGTTTAGAGCCTATTGGATGTTTACCCTGATTAGGCGAATTTCACTGAAAACGCCTGTAGTTTAATTCCTCAATGGTTAATTCTAGAACTTTGAAAATGCATAAAAGCACTTCATATCACAAGAGCACACTGTGCTTTTGTCCTGGTTCAAGTATCTCAAAGGTGAATCACTAGGAAGCAAAAGAGTTTCAAACTCACAGAAAAGCGATTTAGCCAACTGAAAATAATTCCATGTTTCTTAGCATCTGGGTACTAGGTTTCTTTGTGTATTTCAATGAAACTCTGACAAAATGATTCTCTCTTGTGCCCCTCATGGCTCCCCAAATTTGGTCATCCCACCATCACAGGTTTTTTTTTAGAGTTATTGGATGTTTACCCTGATTAGGCGAATTTCACTGAAAACGCCTGTAGTTTAATTCCTCAATGGTTAAAGCTAGAACTTTGAAAATGCATAAAAGCACTTCATATCACAAGAGCCCACTGTGCTTCTGTCCTGGTTCAAGTATCTCAAAGCTGAATCACTAGGTAGCAAAAGAGTTTCAAACTCACAGAAAAGCGATTTAGGCAAATGGAAATAATTCCATGTTTCCTAGCTTGTGGGTACTAGGTTTCTTTGTGTATTTCAATGAAACTCTGACAAAATGATTCTCTCTTGGACCCTCATGGCTCCCCAAATGTGGTCAATCCACCATGACAGGTTTTTTGTTTAGAGCCTATTGGATGTTTACCCTGATTAGGCGAATTTCACTGAAAACGCCTGTAGTTTAATTTTTCAATGGTTAATGCTAGAACATTGAAAATGCAGAAAAGAACTTCAGATCACAAGAGCACAATGTGCTTCTGTCCTGGTTCAAGTATCTCAAAGATGAATCACTAGGTAGCAAAAGAGTTTCAAACTCACAGAAAAGCATTTTAGCGAACTGGAAATAGTTCCATGTTTCTTAGCTTCTGGACACTAGGTTTATTTGTGTATTTCAATGAAACTCTGAAAAAATGATTCTCTCATGTGCCCCTCAAGACTCCCCAAGTTTGGTAATCCCTCCATCAAGGGTGTTTTGTTTACAGTCTATTGGATGTTTACCCTGATTAGGCGAAAATGCCTGAAAACGCCTGTGAGTTTAATTGTTAAATGGTTAATGCTAGAACTTTAAAAACGCAGAACAACACTTTAGTTCACTAGAGCACACTGTGTTTTCTGTCCTGGTTCAAGTATCTCAAAGCTGAATCACAAGGTAGCAAAAGAGTTTCAAACTCACAGAAAAGCGTTTTAAGCAACTGGAAATAATTCCATGTTTCTTAGCTTGTGGGTACTAGGTTTCTTTGTGTATTTCAATGAAACTCTGAAAAAATGATTCTATCTTGTGTCCCTCATGGCTCCCCAATTTTGGTCATCTCACCATCACGGCTTTTTTGTTTAGAGCCTACTGGATGATTACCCTGATTAGGCGAATTTCACTGAAAATGCCTGTTAGTTTAAATCCTCAATGGCTAATGCTAGAACTTTAAAAATGCAGAACAACACTTTAGATCAAAAGAGCACACTGTGCTTCTATCCTGCTTCAAGTATCTCAAAGCTGAATCACTAGGTAGCAAAAGAGTTTCAAACTCACAGAAAAGCGTTTTAACCAACTGGAAATAATTCCATGTTTCTTAGCTTGTGGGTACTAGGTTTCTTTGTGTATTTCAATGAAACTCTGACAAAATGATTCTCTCTTGGACCCCTCATGGCTCCCCAAATGTGGTCAATCCACCATGACGGGTTTTTTGTTTAGAGCCTATTGGATGTTTACCCTGATTAGGCGAATTTCACTGAAAACGCCTGTAGTTTAATTTTTCAATGGTTAATGCTAGAACATTGAAAATGCAGAAAAAGCACTTCATATCACAAGAGCACACTGTGCTTCTGTCCTGGTTCAAGTATCTCAAAGCTGAATCACTAGGTAGCAAAAGAGTTTCAAACTCACATAAAAGCGATTTACCCAACTGGAAATAATTCCATGTTTCTTAGCTTCTGGGTACTAGGTTTCTTTGTGTATTTCAATGAAACCCTGAAAAAATGATTCTATCTTGTGTGCCCCTCATGGCTCCCCAAATTTGGTCATCCCACCATCACAGGGTTTTTTGTTTAGAGTTATTGGATGTTTACCCTGATTAGGCGAATTTCACTGAAAACGCCTGTAGTTTAATTCCTCAATGGTTAAAGCTAGAACTTTGAAAATGCATAAAAGCACTTCATATCACAAGAGCCCACTGTGCCTCTGTCCTGGTTCAAGTATCTCAAAGCTGAATCACTAGGTAGCAAAAGAGTTTCAAACTCGACAGAAAAGCGATTTAGCAAATGGAAATAATTCCATGTTTCTTAGCTTGTGGGTACTAGGTTTCTTTGTGTATTTCAATGAAACTCTGACAAAATGATTGTCTCTGGGACCCCTCATGGCTCCCTAAATGTGGTCAATCCACCATCACGGGTTTTTTGTTTAGAGCCTATTGGATGTTTACCCTGATTATGCAAATTTCACTGAAAACGCCTGTAGTTTAATTTTTCAATGGTTAATGCTAGAACATTGAAAATGCAGAAAAGCGCTTCAGATCACAAGAGTACACAGTGCTTCTGTCCTGGTTCAAGTATCTCAAAGCTGAATCACTAGGTAGCAAAAGAGTTTCAAACTCACAGAAAAGCTTTTTAGCCAACTGGAAATAATTCCATGTTTCTTGGCTTGTGGGTACTAGGTTTTCTTGTGTATTTCTATGAAACTCTGAAAAAGTGATTCGCTCTTGTGCCCCTCATGGCTGCCCAAATTTGGTCAATCCACCATCACGGGTTTTTTGTTTAGAGCCTATTAGATGTTTACCCTGATTAGGCGAATTTCACTAAAAACGCCTGTAGTTTAATTCCTCAATGGTTAATGCTAGAACTTTGAAAATGCAGAAAAGCACTTCAGATCACAAGAGCACACTGTGCTTCTGTCCTGGTTTCAAGTATCTCGAAGCTGAATCACTAGGTAGCAAAAGAGTTTCAAACTCACAGAAAAGCGTGTTTTAGCCAACTGGAAATAATTCCATGTTTCTTAGCTTCTGGGTATTAGGTTTCTTTGTGTATTTCAATGAAACTCTGACAAAATGATTCTCTCTTGTGCCCCTCATGGCTCCCCAAATTTAGTCATCCCACCATCACGGGTTTTTTGTTTAGAACCTATTGGATGTTTACCCTGATTAGGCGAATTTCACTGAAAACGCCTGAAGTTTAATTCCTCAATGGTTAAAGCTAGAACTTTGAAAATGCAGAAAAGCACTTCATATCACAATAGCACACTGTGCTTCTGTCCTGGTTCAAGTATCTCAAAGCTGAATCACTAGGTAGCAAAAGAGTTTCAAACTCACAGAAAAGCGTTTTAGCGAACTGGAAATAATTCCATGTTTCTTAGCTTCTGGGCACTAGGTTTCTTTGTGTATTTCAATGAAACTCTGAAAAAATGATTCTCTCATGTTCCCCTCAAGGCTCCCCATGTTTTGTCATCCCACCATCAAGGGTGTTTTGTTTTACAGTCTATTGGATGTTTACCCTGATTAGGCGAAAATGCCTGAAAACGCCTGTGAGTTTAATTCTTAAATGGTTAATGCTATTACTTTAAAAACGCAGTTCAACACTTTAGTTCACAAGAGCACACTGTGCTTTTCTCCTGGTTCAAGTATCTCAAAGCTGAATCACTAGGTAGCAAAAGAGTTTCAAACTCACAGAAAAGCGTTTTAGCCAACTTGAAATAATTCCATGTTTCTTAGCTTGTGGGTACTAGGTTTCTTTGTGTATTTCAATGAAACTCTGACAAAATGATTCTCTCTTGTGCCCCTCATGGCTCCCCAAATTTGCTCAATCCACCATCACGGGTTTTTTGTTTAGAGCCTATTGGATGTTTACCCTGATTAGGCGAATTTCACTGAAAACGCCTGTAGTTTAATTCTTCAACGGTTAATGCTAGAACTTTGAAAATGCAGAAAAGCACTTCAGATCACAAGAGCACACTGTCCTTCTCTCCTAGTTCAAGTATCTCAAAGCTGAATCACTAGGTAGCAAAAGAGTTTCAAACTCACAGAAAAGCGATTTAGCCAACTGGAAATAATTCCATGTTTCTTAGCTTCTGGGCACTAGGTTTCTTTGTGTATTTCAATGAAACTCTGAAAAATCAGTCTCTCATGTGCCCCTCCATGCTCCCCAAGTATGATCATCCCACCATCAAGGGTTTTTTGTTTACAGTCTATTGGATGTTTACCCTGATTAGGCGAAAATGCCTGAAAACGCCTGTGAGTTTAATTCTTAAATGGTTAATGCTATTACTTTAAAAACGCAGAACAACACTTTAGTTCAGAAGAGCACACTGTGCTTCTCTCCTGGTTCAAGTATCTCAAAGCTGAATCACTAGGTAGCAAAAGAGTTTCAAACTCACAGAAAAGCGTTTTAGACAACTGGAAATAATTCCATGTTTCTTAGCTTGTGGGTATTAGGTTTCTTTGTGTATTTCAATGAAACTCTGACAAAATGATTCTCTCTTGTGCCCCTCATGGCTCCCCAAATTTGGTCATCCCACCATCACGGGTTTTTTGTTTAGAACCTATTGGATGTTTACCCTGATTAGGCGAATTTCACTGAAAACGCCTGTAGTTTAATTCCTCAATGGTTAAAGGTAGAACTTTGAAAATGCAGAAAAGCAGTTCATATCACAAGAGCACACTGTGCTTCTGTCCTGGTTCAAGTATCTCAAAGCTGAATCACTAGGTAGCAAAAGAGTTTCAAACTCACAGAAAAGCTTTTTAGCCAACTGGAAATAATTCCTTGTTTCTTAGCTTCTGGGCACTAGGTTTCTTTGTGTATTTCAATGAAACTCTGACAAAATGATTCTCTCATGTGCCCCTCAAGGCTCCCCAAGTTTTGTCATCCCACCATCAAGGGTGTTTTGTTTAGAACCTATTGGATGTTTACCCTGATTAGGCGAAAATGCCTGAAAACGCCTGTGAGTTTAATTCTTAAATGGTTAATGCTATTACTTTAAAAACGCAGAACAACACTTTAGTTCACAAGAGCACACTGTGCTTCTCTCCTGGTTCACGTATCTCAAAGCTGAATCACTAGGTAGCAAAAGAGTTTCAAACTCACAGAAAAGCGTTTTTAGCCAACTTGAAATAATTCCATGTTTCTTAGCTTGTGGGTACTAGGTTTCTTTGTGTATTTCAATAAAACTCTGACAAAATGATTCTCTCTTGTGCCCCTCATGGCTCCCCAAATTTGGTCATCCCACCATCACGGGTTTTTTGTTTAGAACCTATTGGATGTTTACCCTGATTAGGCGAATTTCACTGAAAATGCCCGGAGTTTAATTCCTCAATGGTTAAAGCTAGAACTTTGAAAATGCAGAAAAGCACTTCATATCACAAGAGCACACTGTGCTTCTGTCCTGGTTCAAGTATCTCAAAGCTGAATCACTAGGTAGCAAAAGAGTTTCAAACTCACAGAAAAGCTTTTTAGCCAACTGGAAATAATTCCATGTTTCTTGGCTTGTGGGTACTAGGTTTCTTTGTGTATTTCTATGAAACTCTGACAAAATAATTCTCTCTTGTGCCCTCATGGCTCCCCAAATTTGGTCAATCCACCATCACGGTTTTTTTGTTTAGAGCCTATTGGATGTTTACCCTGATTAGGCGAATTTCACTGAAAACGCCTGTAGTTTAATTCCTCAATGGTTAAGGCTAGAACTTTGAAAATGCATAAAAGCACTTCATATCACAAGAGCACACTGTGCTTCTGTCCTGGTTCAAGTATCTCAAAGCTGAATCACTAGGTAACAAAAGAGTTTCAAACTCACAGAAAAGCGATTTAGCCAACTGAAAATAATTCCATGTTTCTTAGCATCTGGGTACTAGGTTTCTTTGTGTATTTCAATGAAACTCTGAAAAAATGATTCTCTCATGTGCCCCTCAAGGCTCCCCAAGTTTTGGTCATCCCACCATCACAGGGTTTTTTTTTAGAGTCTATTGGATGTTTACCCTGATTAGGCGAAATTCACTGAAAACGCCTGTAGTTTAATTCTTAAATGGTTAATGCTATTACTTTGAAAAACGCATAAAAGCACTTCAGTATCACAAGAGCCCACTGTGCTTCTGTCCTGGTTCAAGTATCTCAAAGCTGAATCACTAGGTAGCAAAAGAGTTTCAAACTCACAGAAAAGCGATTTAGCCAACTTGGAAATAATTCCATGTTTCTTAGCTTGTGGGTACTAGGTTTCTTTGTGTATTTCAATGAAACTCTGACAAAATGATTCTCTCTTGTGCCCCTCATGGCTCCCCAAATTTGGTCAATCCACCATCGACGGGTTTTTTGTTTAGAGCCTATTGGATGTTTACCCTGATTAGGCGAATTTCACTGAAAACGCCTGTAGTTTAATTTTTCAATGGTTAATGCTAGAACTTTGAAAATGCAGAAAAGCACTTCAGATCACAAGAGCACAATGTGCTTCTGTCCTGGTTCAAGTATCTCAAAGCTGAATCACTAGGTAGCAAAAGAGTTTCAAACTCACAGAAAAGCATTTTAGCGAACTGGAAATAATTCCATGTTTCTTAGCTTCTGGGCACTAGGTTTCTTTGTGTATTTCAATGAAACTCTGAAAAAATGATTCTCTCATGTGCCCCTCAAGACTCCCAAGTTTGGTCATCCCACCATCAAGGGTGTTTTGTTTACAGTCTATTGGATGTTTACCCTGATTAGGCGAAAATGCCTGAAAACGCCTGTGAGTTTAATTCTTAAATGGTTAATGCTAGAACTTTAAAAACGCAGAACAACACTTTAGTTCACAAGAGCACACTGTGCTTCTGTCCTGGTTCAAGTATCTCAAAGCTGAATCACTAGGTAGCAAAAGAGTTTCAAACTCACAGAAAAGCGTTTTAAGCCAACTGGAAATAATTCCATGTTTCTTAGCTTGTGGGTACTAGGTTTCTTTGTGTATTTCAATGAAACTCTGACAAAATAATTCTCTCTTGTGCCCCTCATGGCTCCCCAAATTTGGTCATCCCACCATCACGGGTTTTTTGTTTAGAACCTATTGGATGTTTACCCTGATTAGGCGAATTTCACTGAAAACGCCTGTAGTTTAATTCCTCAATGGTTAATGCTAGAACTTTGAAAATGCAGAAAAGCACTTCAGATCACAAGAGCACACTGTGCTTCTGTCCTGGTTCAAGTATCTCAAAGCTGAATCACTAGGTAGCAAAAGAGTTTCAAACTCACAGAAAAGCGATTTAGCCAACTGGAAATAATTCCATGTTTCTTAGCTTCTGGGTACTAGGTTTCTTTGTGTATTTCAATGAAACTCTGAAAAAATGATTCTCTCATGTGCCCCTCATGGCTCCCCAAATTTGGTCATCCCACCATCACGGGGTTTTTGTTTACAGTCTATTGGATGTTTACCCTGATTAGGCGAAAATGCCTGAAAACGCCTGTGAGTTTAATTCTTAAATGGTTAATGCTAGAACTTTAAAAATGCAGAACAACACTTTAGTTCAGAAGAGCACACTGTGCTTCTCTCCTGGTTCAAGTATCTCAAAGCTGAATCACTAGGTAGCAAAAGAGTTTCAAACTCACAGAAAAGCTTTTTAGCCAACTGGAAATAATTCCTTGTTTCTTAGCTTGTGGGTACTAGGTTTCTTTGTGTATTTCAATGAAACTCTGACAAAATGATTCTCTCTTGTGCCCCTCATGGCTCCCCAAATTTTGTCATCCCACCATCACGGGTTTTTTGTTTAGACACCTATTGGATGTTTACCCTGATTAGGCGAATTTCACTGAAAACGCCTGTGAGTTTAATTCCTCAATGGTTAAAGCTAGAACTTTGAAAATGCACAGAAAAGCACTTCATATCACAAGAGCACACTGTGCTTCTCTCCTGGTTCAAGTATCTCAAAGCTGAATCACTAGGTAGCAAAAGAGTTTCAAACTCACAGAAAAGCTTTTTAGCCAACTGGAAATAATTCCATGTTTCTTAGCTTGTGGGTACTAGGTTTCTTTGTGTATTTCAATGAAACTCTGACAAAATGATTCTCTCATGTGCCCCTCATGGCTCCCCAAGTTTTGTCATCCCACCATCACGGGTTTTTGTTTAGAAGCCTATTGGATGTTTACCCTGATTAGGCGAAATTTCACTGAAAATGCCTGTGAGTTTAATTCTCAATGGTTAATGCTAGAACTTTAAAAATGCAGAAAAGCACTTCATATCACAAGAGCACACTGTGCTTCTGTCCTGGTTCAACGTATCTCAAAGCTGAATCACTAGGTAGCAAAAGAGTTTCAAACTCACAGAAAAGCTTTTTAGCCAACTGAAATAATTCCATATTTCTTGGCTTGTGGGTACTAGGTTTCTTTGTGTATTTCTATGAAACTCTGACAAAATGATTCTCTCTTGTGCCCCTCATGGCTCCCCAAATTTGGTCATCCCACCATCACGGGTTTTTTGTTTAGACCTATTGGATGTTTACCCTGATTAGGCGAATTTCACTAAAAACGCCTGTAGTTTAATTCCTCAATGGTTAAAGCTAGAACTTTGAAAATGCATAAAAGCACTTCATATCACAAGAGCCCACTGTGCTTCTGTCCTGTTTCAAGTATCTCAAAGCTGAATCACTAGGTAGCAAAAGAGTTTCAAATCACAGAAAAGCTTTTTAGGCAAATGGAAATAATTCCATGTTTCTTAGCTTGTGGGTACTAGGTTTCTTTGTGTATTTAAATGAAACTCTGACAAAATGATTCTCTCTTGTGCCCTCATGGCTCCCAAAATTTGGTCAATCCACCATCACGGCTTTTTTGTTTAGAGCCTATTGGATGTTTACCCTGATTAGGGCGAATTTCACTGAAAACGCCTGTAGTTTAATTCCTCAATGGTTAATGCTAGAACTTTGAAATGCAGAAAAGAACTTCATATCACAAGAGCACACTGTGCTTTTGTCCTGGTTCAAGTATCTCAAAGGTGAATCACTAGGAAGCAAAAGAGTTTCAAACTCACAGAAAAGCGATTTAGCCAACTGAAAATAATTCCATGTTTCTTAGCATCTGGGTACTAGGTTTCTTTGTGTATTTCAATGAAACTCTGACAAAATGATTCTCTCTTGTGCCCCTCATGGCTCCCCAAATTTGGTCATCCCACCATCACAGGTTTTTTGTTTAGAGTTATTGGATGTTTACCCTGATTAGGCGAATTTCACTGAAAACGCCTGTAGTTTAATTCCTCAATGGTTAAAGCTAGAACTTTGAAAATGCATAAAAGCACTTCATATCACAAGAGCCCACTGTGCTTCTGTCCTGGTTCAAGTATCTCAAAGCTGAATCACTAGGTAGCAAAAGAGTTTCAAACTCACAGAAAAGCGATTTAGGCAAATGGAAATAATTCCATGTTTCCTAGCTTGTGGGTACTAGGTTTCTTTGTGTATTTCAATGAAACTCTGACAAAATGATTCTCTCTTGGACCCTCATGGCTCCCCAAATGTGGTCAATCCACCATGACAGGTTTTTTGTTTAGAGCCTATTGGATGTTTACCCTGATTAGGCGAATTTCACTGAAAACGCCTGTAGTTTAATTTTTCAATGGTTAATGCTAGAACATTGAAAATGCAGAAAAGAACTTCAGATCACAAGAGCACAATGTGCTTCTGTCCTGGTTCAAGTATCTCAAAGATGAATCACTAGGTAGCAAAAGAGTTTCAAACTCACAGAAAAGCATTTTAGCGAACTGGAAATAGTTCCATGTTTCTTAGCTTCTGGGCACTAGGTTTATTTGTGTATTTCAATGAAACTCTGAAAAAATGATTCTCTCATGTGCCCCTCAAGACTCCCCAAGTTTGGTAATCCTCCATCAAGGGTGTTTTGTTTACAGTCTATTGGATGTTTACCCTGATTAGGCGAAAATGCCTGAAAACGCCTGTGAGTTTAATTGTTAAATGGTTAATGCTAGAACTTTAAAAACGCAGAACAACACTTTAGTTCACTAGAGCACACTGTGTTTCTGTCCTGGTTCAAGTATCTCAAAGCTGAATCACAAGGTAGCAAAAGAGTTTCAAACTCACAGAAAAGCGTTTTAGGCAACTGGAAATAATTCCATGTTTCTTAGCTTGTGGGTACTAGGTTTCTTTGTGTATTTCAATGAAACTCTGAAAAAATGATTCTATCTTGTGTCCCTCATGGCTCCCCAATTTTGGTCATCTCACCATCACGGCTTTTTTGTTTAGAGCCTATTGGATGATTACCCTGATTAGGCGAATTTCACTGAAAATGCCTGTTAGTTTAAATCCTCAATGGCTAATGCTAGAACTTTAAAAATGCAGAACAACACTTTAGATCACAAGAGCACACTGTGCTTCTATCCTGCTTCAAGTATCTCAAAGCTGAATCACTAGGTAGCAAAAGAGTTTCAAACTCACAGAAAAGCGTTTTAACCAACTGGAAATAATTCCATGTTTCTTAGCTTGTGGGTACTAGGTTTCTTTGTGTATTTCAATGAAACTCTGACAAAATGATTCTCTCTTGTGCCCCTCATGGCTCCCCAAATTTGGTCAATCCCACCATCACGGGTTTTTTGTTTAGAGCCTATTGGATGTTTACCCTGATTAGGCGAATTTCACTGAAAACGCCTGTAGTTTAATTCCTCAATGGTTAAAGCTAGAACTTTGAAAATGCATAAAAGCACTTCATATCACAAGAGCACACTGTGCTTCTGTCCTGGTTCAAGTATCTCAAAGCTGAATCACTAGGTAGCAAAAGAGTTTCAAACTCACATAAAAGCGATTTACCCCAACTGGAAATAATTCCATGTTTCTTAGCTTGTGGGTACTAGGTTTCTTTGTGTATTTCAATGAAACTCTGACAAAATGATTCTCTCTTGTGACCCCTCATGGCTCCCCAAATTTGGTCATCCCACCATCACGGGTTTTTTGTTTAGAGCCTATTGGATGTTTACCCTGATTAGGCGAATTTCACTGAAAACGCCTGTAGTTTAATTCCTCAATGGTTAATGCTAGAACTTTGAAAATGCAGAAAAGCACTTCATATCACAAGAGCACACTGTGCTTCTGTCCTGGTTCAAGTATCTCAAAGCTGAATCACTAGGTAGCAAAAGAGTTTCAAACTCACAGAAAAGCGATTTACCCAACTGGAAATAATTCCATGTTTCTTAGCTTCTGGGTACTAGGTTTCTTTGTGTATTTCAATGAAACTCTGAAAAAATGATTCTATCTTGTGTTCCCCTCATGGCTCCCCAAATTTGGTCATCCACCATCACGGGTTTTTTGTTTAGAGCCTATTGGATGTTTACCCTGATTAGGCGAATTTCACTGAAAACGCCTGTAGTTTAATTTTTCAATGGTTAATGCTAGAACTTTGAAAATGCAGAAAAGCACTTCATATCACACAGAGAGCCCACTGTGCTTCTGTCCTGGTTCAAGTATCTCAAAGCTGAATCACTAGGTAGCAAAAGAGTTTCAAACTCACAGAAAAGCGATTTACGCAAATGGAAATAATTCCATGTTTCTTAGCTTCTGGGTACTAGGGTTCTTTGTGTATTTCAATGAAACTCTGACAGAATGATACTCTCTTGTGCC
This sequence comes from Tamias sibiricus, assembly GCA_025594165.1. Classification (NCBI taxonomy): domain Eukaryota; kingdom Metazoa; phylum Chordata; class Mammalia; order Rodentia; family Sciuridae; genus Tamias; species Tamias sibiricus. The sequence goes on along the minus strand of JAKELJ010000193.1, from coordinate 32,140 downwards.
CCTCATGGCTCCCCAAATTTGGTCAATCCACCATCACGGCTTTTTTGTTTAGAGCCTATTGGATGTTTACCCTGATTAGGCGAATTTCACTGAAAACGCCTGTAGTTTAATTCCTCAATGGTTAATGCTAGAACTTTGAAAATGCAGAAAAGAACTTCAGATCACAAGAGCACACTGTGCTTCTGTCCTGGTTCAAGTATCTCAAAGCTGAATCACTAGGTAGCAAAAGAGTTTCAAACTCACAGAAAAGCGTTTTAGCCAACTGGAAATAATTCCATGTTTCTTAGCTTCTGGGTACTAGGGTTCTTTGTGTATTTCAATGAAACTCTGACAGAATGATTCTCTCTTGTGCCCCTCATGGCTCCCCAAATTTGGTCATCCCACCATCACGGGTTTTCTGTTTAGAATTATTGGATATTTACCCTGATTAGGCGAATTTCACTGAAAACGCCTGTTAGTTTAAATCCTCAATGGTTAATGCTAGAACTTTAAAAATGCAGAACAACACTTTAGATCACAAGAGCACACTGTGCTTCTATCCTGGTTCAAGTATCTCAAAGCTGAATCACTAGGTAAGAAAAGAGTTTCAAACTCACAGAAAAGCTATTTAGCCAACTGGAAATAATTCCATGTTTCTTAGCTTGTGGGTACTAGGTTTCTTTGTGTATTTCAATGAAACTCTGACAAAATGATTCTCTCTTGTGCCCCTCATGGCTCCCCAAATTTGGTCAATCCACCATCACGGTTTTTTGTTTAGAGCCTATTGGATGTTTACCCTGATTAGGCGAATTTCACTGAAAACGCCTGTAGTTTAATTCCTCAATGGTTAATTCTAGAACTTTGAAAATGCATAAAAGCACTTCATATCACAAGAGCACACTGTGCTTTTGTCCTGGTTCAAGTATCTCAAAGGTGAATCACTAGGAAGCAAAAAGAGTTTCAAACTCACAGAAAAGCGATTTAGCCAACTGAAAATAATTCCATGTTTCTTAGCATCTGGGTACTAGGATTCTTTGTGTATTTCAATGAAACTCTGACAAAATGATTCTCTCTTGTGCCCCTCATGGCTCCCCAAATTTGGTCATCCCCACCACACAGGTTTTTTGTTTAGAGTTATTGGATGTTTACCCTGATTAGGCGAATTTCACTGAAAACGCCTGTAGTTTAATTCCTCAATGGTTAAAGCTAGAACTTTGAAAATGCATAAAAGCACTTCATATCACAAGAGCCCACTGTGCTTCTGTCCTGGTTCAAGTATCTCAAAGCTGAATCACTAGGTAGCAAAAGAGTTTCAAACTCACAGAAAAGCGATTTAGGCAAATGGAAATAATTCCATGTTTCCTAGCTTGTGGGTACTAGGTTTCTTTGTGTATTTCAATGAAACTCTGACAAAATGATTCTCTCTTGGACCCTCATGGCTCCCCAAATGTGGTCAATCCACCATGACAGGTTTTTTGTTTAGAGCCTATTGGATGTTTACCCTGATTAGACGAATTTCACTGAAAACGCCTGTAGTTTAATTTTTCAATGGTTAATGCTAGAACATTGAAAATGCAGAAAAGAACTTCAGATCACAAGAGCACAATGTGCTTCTGTCCTGGTTCAAGTATCTCAAAGATGAATCACTAGGTAGCAAAAGAGTTTCAAACTCACAGAAAAGCATTTTAGCGAACTGGAAATAGTTCCATGTTTCTTAGCTTCTGGGCACTAGGTTTATTTGTGTATTTCAATGAAACTCTGAAAAAATGATTCTCTCATGTGCCCCTCAAGACTCCCCAAGTTTGGTAATCCCTCCATCAAGGGTGTTTTGTTTACAGTCTATTGGATGTTTACCCTGATTAGGCGAAAATGCCTGAAAACGCCTGTGAGTTTAATTGTTAAATGGTTAATGCTAGAACTTTAAAAACGCAGAACAACACTTTAGTTCACTAGAGCACACTGTGTTTCTGTCCTGGTTCAAGTATCTCAAAGCTGAATCACAAGGTAGCAAAAGAGTTTCAAACTCACAGAAAAGCGTTTTAGGCAACTGGAAATAATTCCATGTTTCTTAGCTTGTGGGTACTAGGTTTCTTTGTGTATTTCAATGAAACTCTGAAAAAATGATTCTATCTTGTGTCCCTCATGGCTCCCCAATTTTGGTCATCTCACCATCACGGCTTTTTTGTTTAGAGCCTATTGGATGATTACCCTGATTAGGCGAATTTCACTGAAAATGCCTGTTAGTTTAAATCCTCAATGGCTAATGCTAGAACTTTAAAAATGCAGAACAACACTTTAGATCACAAGAGCACACTGTGCTTCTATCCTGCTTCAAGTATCTCAAAGCTGAATCACTAGGTAGCAAAAGAGTTTCAAACTCACAGAAAAGCGTTTTAACCAACTGGAAATAATTCCATGTTTCTTAGCTTGTGGGTACTAGGTTTCTTTGTGTATTTCAATGAAACTCTGACAAAATGATTCTCTCTTGTGCCTCTCATGGCTCCCCAAATTTGGTCATCCCACCATCACAAGTATTTTGTTTAGAGTTATTGGATGTTTACCCTGATTAGGCGAATTTCACTGAAAACGCCTGTAGTTTAATTCCTCAATGGTTAAAGCTAGAACTTTGAAAATGCATAAAAGCACTTCATATCACAAGAGCCACTGTGCTTCTGTCCTGGTTCAAGTATCTCAAAGCTGAATCACTAGGTAGCAAAAGAGTTTCAAACTCACAGAAAAGCGATTTAGGCAATTGGAAATAATTCCATGTTTCTTAGCTTGTGTGGTACTAGGTTTCTTTGTGTATTTCAATGAAACTCTGACAAAATGATTCTCTCTTGTGACCCCTCATGGCTCCCCAAATGTGGTCAATCCCACCATGACGGGTTTTTTGTTTAGAGCCTATTGGATGTTTACCCTGATTAGGCGAATTTCACTGAAAACGCCTGTAGTTTAATTTTTCAATGGTTAATGCTAGAACATTGAAAATGCAGAAAAGCACTTCATATCACAAGAGCACACTGTGCTTCTGTCCTGGTTCAAGTATCTCAAAGCTGAATCACTAGGTAGCAAAGAAGTTTCAAACTCACATAAAAGCGATTTACCCAACTGGAAATAATTCCATGTTTCTTAGCTTCTGGGTACTAGGTTTCTTTGTGTATTTCAATGAAACCCTGAAAAAATGATTCTATCTTGTGTCCCTCATGGCTCCCCAAATTTGGTCATCCCACCATCACAGGCTTTTTGTTTAGAGTTATTGGATGTTTACCCTGATTAGGCGAATTTCACTGAAAACGCCTGTAGTTTAATTCCTCAATGGTTAAAGCTAGAACTTTGAAAATGCATAAAAGCACTTCATATCACAAGAGCCCACTGTGCCTCTGTCCTGGTTCAAGTATCTCAAAGCTGAATCACTAGGTAGCAAAAGAGTTTCAAACGACAGAAAAGCGATTTACGCAAATGGAAATAATTCCATGTTTCTTAGCTTCTGGGTACTAGGTTTCTTTGTGTATTTCAATGAAACTCTGACAGAATGATTCTCTCTTGTGCCCCTCATGGCTCCCCAAATTTGGTCATCCCACCATCACGGGTTTTCTGTTTAGAATTATTGGATATTTTACCCTGATTAGGCGAATTTCACTGAAAACGCCTGTTAGATTAAATCCTCAATGGTTAATGCTAGAACTTTAAAAATGCAGAACAACACTTTAGATCACAAGAGCACACTGTGCTTCTATCCTGGTTCAAGTATCTCAAAGCTGAATCACTAGGTAAGAAAAGAGTTTCAAACTCACAGAAAAGCTGTTTTTAGCCAACTGGAAATAATTCCATGTTTCTTAGCTTGTGGGTACTAGGTTTCTTTGTGTATTTCAATGAAACTCTGACAAAATGATTAGGATCTCTCTTGTGCCCCTCATGGCTCCCCAAATTTGGTCAATCCACCATCACGGTTTTTTGTTTAGAGCCTATTGGATGTTTACCCTGATTAGGCGAATTTCACTGAAAACGCCTGTAGTTTAATTCCTCAATGGTTAATTCTAGAACTTTGAAAATGCATAAAAGCACTTCATATCACAAGAGCACACTGTGCTTTTGTCCTGGTTCAAGTATCTCAAAGGTGAATCACTAGGAAGCAAAAGAGTTTCAAACTCACAGAAAAGCGATTTAGCCAACTGAAAATAATTCCATGTTTCTTAGCATCTGGGTACTAGGATTCTTTGTGTATTTCAATGAAACTCTGACAAAATGATTCTCTCTTGTGCCCCTCATGGCTCCCCAAATTTGGTCATCCCACCATCACAGGTTTTTTGTTTAGAATTATTGGATGTTTACCCTGATTAGGCGAATTTCACTGAAAACGCCTGTAGTTTAATTCCTCAATGGTTAAAGCTAGAACTTTGAAAATGCATAAAAGCACTTCATATCACAAGAGCCCACTGTGCTTCTGTCCTGGTTCAAGTATCTCAAAGCTGAATCACTAGGTAGCAAAAGAGTTTCAAACTCACAGAAAAGCGATTTAGGCAAATGGAAATAATTCCATGTTTCCTAGCTTGTGGGTACTAGGTTTCTTTGTGTATTTCAATGAAACTCTGACAAAATGATTCTCTCTTGGACCCTCATGGCTCCCCAAATGTGGTCAATCCACCATGACAGGTTTTTTGTTTAGAGCCTATTGGATGTTTACCCTGATTAGACGAATTTCACTGAAAACGCCTGTAGTTTAATTTTTCAATGGTTAATGCTAGAACATTGAAAATGCAGAAAAGAACTTCAGATCACAAGAGCACAATGTGCTTCTGTCCTGGTTCAAGTATCTCAAAGATGAATCACTAGGTAGCAAAAGAGTTTCAAACTCACAGAAAAGCATTTTAGCGAACTGGAAATAGTTCCATGTTTCTTAGCTTCTGGGCACTAGGTTTATTTGTGTATTTCAATGAAATTCTGAAAAAATGATTCTCTCATGTGCCCCTCAAGACTCCCCAAGTTTGGTAATCCCTCCATCAAGGGTGTTTTGTTTACAGTCTATTGGATGTTTACCCTGATTAGGCGAAAATGCCTGAAAACGCCTGTGAGTTTAATTGTTAAATGGTTAATGCTAGAACTTTAAAAACGCAGAACAACACTTTAGTTCACTAGAGCACACTGTGTTTCTGTCCTGGTTCAAGTATCTCAAAGCTGAATCACAAGGTAGCAAAAGAGTTTCAAACTCACAGAAAAGCGTTTTAGGCAACTGGAAATAATTCCATGTTTCTTAGCTTGTGGGTACTAGGTTTCTTTGTGTATTTCAATGAAAACTCTGAAAAAATGATTCTATCTTGTGTCCCTCATGGCTCCCAATTTTGGTCATCTCACCATCACGGCTTTTTTGTTTAGAGCCTATTGGATGATTACCCTGATTAGGCGAATTTCACTGAAAATGCCTGTTAGTTTAAATCCTCAATGGCTAATGCTAGAACTTTAAAAATGCAGAACAACACTTTAGATCACAAGAGCACACTGTGCTTCTATCCTGCTTCAAGTATCTCAAAGCTGAATCACTAGGTAGCAAAAGAGTTTCAAACTCACAGAAAAGCGTTTTAACCAACTGGAAATAATTCCATGTTTCTTAGCTTGTGGGTACTAGGTTTCTTTGTGTATTTCAATGAAACTCTGACAAAATGATTCTCTCTTGTGCCTCTCATGGCTCCCCAAATTTGGTCATCCCACCATCACAAGTATTTTGTTTAGAGTTATTGGATGTTTACCCTGATTAGGCGAATTTCACTGAAAACGCCTGTAGTTTAATTCCTCAATGGTTAAAGCTAGAACTTTGAAAATGCATAAAAGCACTTCATATCACAAGAGCCCACTGTGCTTCTGTCCTGGTTCAAGTATCTCAAAGCTGAATCACTAGGTAGCAAAAGAGTTTCAAACTCACAGAAAAGCGATTTAGGCAATTGGAAATAATTCCATGTTTCTTAGCTTGTGGGTACTAGGTTTCTTTGTGTATTTCAATGAAACTCTGACAAAATGATTCTCTCTTGGACCCTCATGGCTCCCCAAATGTGGTCAATCCACCATGACGGGTTTTTTGTTTAGAGCCTATTGGATGTTTACCCTGATTAGGCGAATTTCACTGAAAAACGCCTGTAGTTTAATTTTTCAATGGTTAATGCTAGAACATTGAAAATGCAGAAAAGCACTTCATATCACAAGAGCACACTGTGCTTCTGTCCTGGTTCAAGTATCTCAAAGCTGAATCACTAGGTAGCAAAGAAGTTTCAAACTCACATAAAAGCGATTTACCCAACTGGAAATAATTCCATGTTTCTTAGCTTCTGGGTACTAGGTTTCTTTGTGTATTTCAATGAAACCCCTGAAAAAATGATTCTATCTTGTGTCCCTCATGGCTCCCCAAATTTGGTCATCCCACCATCACAGGCTTTTTGTTTAGAGTTATTGGATGTTTACCCTGATTAGGCGAATTTCACTGAAAACGCCTGTAGTTTAATTCCTCAATGGTTAAAGCTAGAACTTTGAAAATGCATAAAAGCACTTCATATCACAAGAGCCCACTGTGCCTCTGTCCTGGTTCAAGTATCTCAAAGCTGAATCACTAGGTAGCAAAAGAGTTTTCAAACGACAGAAAAGCGATTTACGCAAATGGAAATAATTCCATGTTTCTTAGCTTCTGGGTACTAGGGTTCTTTGTGTATTTTCAATGAAACTCTGACAGAATGATTCTCTCTTGTGCCCCTCATGGCTCCCCAAATTTGGTCATCCCCCACCATCACGGGTTTTCTGTTTAGAATTATTGGATATTTACCCTGATTAGGCGAATTTCACTGAAAACGCCTGTTAGATTAAATCCTCAATGGTTAATGCTAGAACTTTAAAAATGCAGAACAACACTTTAGATCACAAGAGCACACTGTGCTTCTATCCTGGTTCAAGTATCTCAAAGCTGAATCACTAGGTAAGAAAAGAGTTTCAAACTCACAGAAAAGCTATTTAGCCAACTGGAAATAATTCCATGTTTCTTAGCTTGTGGGTACTAGGTTTCTTTGTGTATTTCAATGAAACTCTGACAAAATGATTCTCTCTTGTGCCCCTCATGGCTCCCCAAATTTGGTCAATCCACCATCACGGTTTTTTGTTTAGAGCCTATTGGATGTTTACCCTGATTAGGCGAATTTCATTTCACTGAAAACGCCTGTAGTTTAATTCCTCAATGGTTAATTCTAGAACTTTGAAAATGCATAAAAGCACTTCATATCACAAGAGCACACTGTGCTTTTTGTCCTGGTTCAAGTATCTCAAAGGTGAATCACTAGGAAGCAAAAGAGTTTCAAACTCACAGAAAAGCGATTTAGCCAACTGAAAATAATTCCATGTTTCTTAGCATCTGGGTACTAGGATTCTTTGTGTATTTCAATGAAACTCTGACAAAATGATTCTCTCTTGTGCCCCTCATGGCTCCCCAAATTTGGTCATCCCACCATCACAGGTTTTTTGTTTAGAATTATTGGATGTTTACCCTGATTAGGCGAATTTCACTGAAAACGCCTGTAGTTTAATTCCTCAATGGTTAAAGCTAGAACTTTGAAAATGCATAAAAGCACTTCATATCACAAGAGCCCACTGTGCTTCTGTCCTGGTTCAAGTATCTCAAAGCTGAATCACTAGGTAGCAAAAGAGTTTCAAACTCACAGAAAAGCGATTTAGGCAAATGGAAATAATTCCATGTTTCCTAGCTTGTGGGTACTAGGTTTCTTTGTGTATTTCAATGAAACTCTGACAAAATGATTCTCTCTTGGACCCTCATGGCTCCCCAAATGTGGTCAATCCACCATGACAGGTTTTTTGTTTAGAGCCTATTGGATGTTTACCCTGATTAGACGAATTTCACTGAAAACGCCTGTAGTTTAATTTTTCAATGGTTAATGCTAGAACATTGAAAATGCAGAAAAGAACTTCAGATCACAAGAGCACAATGTGCTTCTGTCCTGGTTCAAGTATCTCAAAGATGAATCACTAGGTAGCAAAAGAGTTTCAAACTCACAGAAAAGCATTTTAGCGAACTGGAAATAGTTCCATGTTTCTTAGCTTCTGGGCACTAGGTTTATTTGTGTATTTCAATGAAATTCTGAAAAAATGATTCTCTCATGTGCCCCTCAAGACTCCCCAAGTTTGGTAATCCCTCCATCAAGGGTGTTTTGTTTACAGTCTATTGGATGTTTTACCCTGATTAGGCGAAAAATGCCTGAAAACGCCTGTGAGTTTAATTGTTAAATGGTTAATGCTAGAACTTTAAAAACGCAGAACAACACTTTAGTTCACTAGAGCACACTGTGTTTCTGTCCTGGTTCAAGTATCTCAAAGCTGAATCACAAGGTAGCAAAAGAGTTTCAAACTCACAGAAAAGCGTTTTAGGCAACTGGAAATAATTCCATGTTTCTTAGCTTGTGGGTACTAGGTTTCTTTGTGTATTTCAATGAAACTCTGAAAAAATGATTCTATCTTGTGTCCCTCATGGCTCCCCAATTTTGGTCATCTCACCATCACGGCTTTTTTGTTTAGAGCCGATTGGATGATTACCTGATTAGGCGAATTTCACTGAAAATGCCTGTTAGTTTAAATCCTCAATGGCTAATGCTAGAACTTTAAAAATGCAGAACAACACTTTAGATCACAAGAGCACACTGTGCTTCTATCCTGCTTCAAGTATCTCAAAGCTGAATCACTAGGTAGCAAAAGAGTTTTTCAAACTCACAGAAAAGCGTTTTAAACCAACTGGAAATAATTCCATGTTTCTTAGCTTGTGGGTACTAGGTTTCTTTGTGTATTTCAATGAAACTCTGACAAAATGATTCTCTCTTGTGCCTCTCATGGCTCCCCAAATTTGGTCATCCCACCATCACAAGTATTTTGTTTAGAGTTATTGGATGTTTACCCTGATTAGGCGAATTTCACTGAAAACGCCTGTAGTTTAATTCCTCAATGGTTAAAGCTAGAACTTTGAAAATGCATAAAAGCACTTCATATCACAAGAGCCCACTGTGCTTCTGTCCTGGTTCAAGTATCTCAAAGCTGAATCACTAGGTAGCAAAAGAGTTTCAAACTCACAGAAAAGCGATTTAGGCAATTGGAAATAATCCATATTTCTTAGCTTGTGGGTACTAGGTTTCTTTGTGTATTTCAATGAAACTCTGACAAAATGATTCTCTCTTGGACCCCTCATGGCTCCCCAAATGTGGTCAATCCACCATGACGGGTTTTTTGTTTAGAGCCTATTGGATGTTTACCCTGATTAGGCGAATTTCACTGAAAACGCCTGTAGTTTTAATTTTTCAATGGTTAATGCTAGAACATTGAAAATGCAAAAAACACTTCATATCACAAGAGCACACTGTGCTTCTGTCCTGGTTCAAGTATCTCAAAGCTGAATCACTAGGTAGCAAAGAAGTTTCAAACTCACATAAAAGCGATTTACCCAACTGGAAATAATTCCATGTTTCTTAGCTTCTGGGTACTAGGGTTCTTTGTGTATTTCAATGAAACCCTGAAAAAATGATTCTATCTTGTGTCCCTCATGGCTCCCCAAATTTGGTCATACCCACCATCACAGGCTTTTTGTTTAGAGTTATTGGATGTTTACCCTGATTAGGCGAATTTCACTGAAAACGCCTGTAGTTTAATTCCTCAATGGTTAATGCTAGAACTTTGAAAATGCAGAAAAGCACTTCAGATCACAAGAGCACACTGTGCTTCTTTCCTGGTTCAAGTATCTCAAAGCTGAAATCACTAGGTAGCAAAAGAGTTTCAAACTCACAGAAAATAGCGTTTTAGAGAGCCAACTGGAAATAATTCCATGTTTCTTAGCTTCTGGGTACTAGGTTCTTTGTGTATTTCAATGAAACTCTGACAGAATGATTCTCTCTTGTGCCCCTCATGGATCCCCAAATTTGGTCATCCCACCATCACGGATTTTCTGTTTTAGAATTATTGGATATTTACCCTGATTAGGCGAATTTCACTGAAAACGCCTGTTAGTTTAAATCCTCAATGGTTAGTGCTAGAACTTTAAAAATGCAGAACAACACTTTAGATCACAAGAGCACACTGTGCTTCTATCCTGGTTCAAGTATCTCAAAGCTGAATCACTAGGTAAGAAAGAGTTTCAAACTCACAGAAAAGCTATTTAGCCAACTGGAAATAATTCCATGTTTCTTAGCTTGTGGGTACTAGGTTTCTTTGTGGTGTTTTCAATGAAACTCTGACAAAATGATTCTCTCTTGTGCCCCTCATGGCTCCCCAAATTTGGTCAATCCACCATCACGGTTTTTGTTTTAGAAGCCTATTGGATGTTTACCCTGATTAGGTGAATTTCACTGAAAACGCCTGTAGTTTAATTCCTCAATGGTTAATTCTAGAACTTTGAAAATGCATAAAAAGCACTTCATATCACAAGAGCACACTGTGCTTTTTTCCTGGTTCAAGTATCTAAAGGTGAATCACTAGGAAGCAAAAGAGTTTCAAACTCACAGAAAAGCGATTTAGCCAACTGAAAATAATTCCATGTTTCTTAGCATCTGTGTACTAGGATTCTTTGTGTATTTTCAATGAAAACTCTGACAAAATGATTCTCTCTTGTGCCCCTCATGGCTCCCCAAATTTGGTCATCCACCATCACAGGTTTTTTGTTTAGAGTTATTGGATGTTTACCCTGATTAGGCGAATTTCACTGAAAACGCCTGTAGTTTAATTCCTCAATGGTTAAAGCTAGAACTTTGAAAATGCATAAAAGCACTTCATATCACAAGAGCCCACTGTGCTTCTGTCCTGGTTCAAGTATCTCAAAGCTGAATCACTAGGTAGCATAAAAATAAATAAAAAAAAAAAAAAAAAAAAAAAAAAAAAAAAAAAAAAAAAAGAGTTTCAAACTCACAGAAAAGCGATTTAGGCAAATGGAAATAATTCCATGTTTCCTAGCTTGTGGGTACTAGGTTTCTTTGTGTATTTCAATGAAACTCTGACAAAATGATTCTCTCTTGGACCCTCAAGGCTCCCCAAATGTGGTCAATCCACCATGACAGGTTTTTTGTTTAGTAGCCTATTGGATGTTTACCCTGATTAGACGAATTTCACTGAAAAACGCCTGTAGTTTAATTTTTCAATGGTTAATGCTAGAAACATTGAAATGCAGAAAAGAACTTCAGATCACAAGAGCACAATGTGCTTCTGTCCTGGTTCAAGTATCTCAAAGATGAATCACTAGGTAGCAAAAGAGTTTCAAACTCACAGAAAAGCATTTTAGCGAACTGGAAATAGTTCCATGTTTCTTAGCTTCTGGCACTAGGGTTTATTTGTGTATTTCAATGAAACTCTGAAAAAATGATTCTCTCATGTGCCCCTCAAGACTCCCCAAGTTTGGTAATCCCTCCATCAAGGGTGTTTTTGTTTACAGTCTATTGGATGTTTACCCTGATTAGGGCGAAAATGCCTGAAAACGCCTGTGAGTTTAATTGTTAAATGGTTAATGCTAGAACTTTAAAAACGCAGAACAACACTTTAGTTCACTAGAGCACACTGTGTTTCTGTCCTGGTTCAAGTATCTCAAAGCTGAATCACAAGGTAGCAAAAGAGTTTCAAACTCACAGAAAAGCGTTTTAGGCAACTGGAAATAATTCCATGTTTCTTAGCTTGTGGGTACTAGGTTTCTTTGTGTATTTCAATGAAACTCTGAAAAAAATGATTCTATCTTGTGTCCCTCATGGCTCCCCAATTTTGGTCATCTCACCATCACGGCTTTTTTTGTTTAGAGCCTATTGGATGATTACCCTGATTAGGCGAATTTCACTGAAAATGCCTGTTAGTTTAAATCCTCAATGGGTTAATGCTAGAACTTTAAAAACGCAGAACAACACTTTAGATCACAAGACACACTGTGCTTCTATCCTGCTTCAAGTATCTCAAAGCTGATCACTAGGTAGCAAAAGAGTTTCAAACTCACCAGAAAAAAGCGTTTAGCCAACTGGAAATAATTCCATGTTTCTTAGCTTGTGGGTACTCAGGTTTCTTTGTGTATTTCAATGAAACTTTGACAAAATGATTCTCTCTTGTGCCCCTCATGGCTCCCCAAATTTGGTCAATCCACCATCACAGGTTATTTGTTTAGAGCCTATTGGATATTTACCCTGATTAGGCGAATTTCACTGAAAACGCCTGTATGTTTAATTCCTCAATGGTTAATTCTAGAACTTTGAAAATGCATAAAATCACTTCTGATCACAAAGAGCACACTGGGCTCCTGTCCTGGTTCAAGTATCTCAAAGGTGATGAAGCACTAGGTAGCAAAAGAGTTTCAAACTCACAGAAATGCGATTTTGCCAACTGGGAAATAATTCCATGTTTCTTAGCATCTGTTTACTAGGTTTCTTTGTGTATTTCAATGAAACTCTGATAAAATGATTCTCTCTTGTGCCCCTCATGGCTCCCCAAATTTGGTCATCCCACTCTCACGTGGTTTTTTTTGTTTATAGCCTATTGGATGTTTACCCTGATTAGGCGAATTTCACTGAAAACGCCTGTAGTTTAATTCCTCAATGGTTAAAGCTAGAACTTTGAAAATGCATAAAAGCACTTCATTATCACAAGAGCCCACTGTGCTTCTGTCCTGGTTCAAAAGTATCTCAAAGATGAATCACTAGGTAGCAAAAGAGTTTTCAAACTCACAGAAAAGCATTTTAGCGAACTGGAAATAATTCCATGTTTCATAGCTTGTGGGTTCTAGGTTTCTTTGTGTATTTCAG
>JAKELJ010000193.1:0-19270 GCA_025594165.1 Tamias sibiricus | reverse complement strand
GCTCTAGTGATCTAAAGTGTTGTTCTGGTTTTTAAAGTTCTAGCATTTTATACCATTTAACAATTAAACTCACTAGGCGTTATTCCAGGCATTTTTCGCCTAATCAGGGTAAACATCCAAGAGACTGTAAACAATAACACCTTGTATGGAGGGATTACCAAACTTGGGGAGTCTTGAGGGGCACATGAGAGAATGATTTTTTTCAGAGTTTCATTGAAATACACAAATAAACCTAGTGCCTAGAAGCAAGAAACATGGAACTATTTTCCAGTATCGCTAAAATGCTTTTTCTAGTGAGTTTGAAACTCTTTTGCTACCTAGTTGATTCATCTTTGAGATACTTGAACCAGGACAGAAAAGCTCATTGTGCTCTTGGGATCTGAAGTTCTATTCACTGCATTTTCAAATGTTCTATCATTTAACCATTGAAAAATTAAACTACAGGCTGTTTTCAGTGAAATTCGCCTAATCAGGGTAAACATCCATATAGGCTTCTAAACAAAAAAACCTGTCATGGTGGATTGACCACATTTTGGGAGCCTATGAGGGTCTCAAGACGAGAATCCATTTTGTCAGAGTTTCATTGAAAATACACAAAGAAAACCTTTGTACACACAAGCCTAGGAAACATGGAATTATTTCCAGTTGCCTAAATTCGCTTTTCTGTGGAGTTTGAAAACTCTTTTGCGTACCGTAGTGATTCAGACTTTGAGATTACTTGAACCAGGATCAGAAGCACAGAGGGATCTTGTGATATGAAGTGCTTTTATGCATTTTCAAAGTTCTAGCTTTAACCATCGGAGGAATATAAAACTACAGGCGTTTTTCAGAAAATTCAGTAAAATTCGCACTAATCAGGGTTAAACATCCAATAAACTCTTAAACAAAAAACCTGTGATGGTGGGATGGACCAAATTTGGGGAGCCATGAGGGGCACAAGAAGAGAATCATTTTTTGTCAGAGTTTCCATTGAAATACACAAAGAATCCTAGTACCCAGATGCCTAAGAAACATGGCAATTATTTTCAGTATGGCTATAAAATCGCTTTTTCATGTGATGTTTGAAACTCTTTTGCTTCCTAGTGATTCACCTTTTGAGATACTTGAACCAGGACAAAAGAAGCACAGTGTGCTCTTGTGAATATGGAAGTGCTTTTATGCATTTTCAAAGTTCTAGAATTAACCATTGGAGGAATTAAACTACAGGCGTTTTTCAGTGAAATTCGCCTAATCAGGGTAAACATCCAATAGGCACTAAACCCAAAAACCGTGATGGTGGATTGACCAACATGTGTGGAGCCCTAAGAGGGGGCACAAGAGAGAATCATTTTGTCAGAGTTTCATTGAAATACACAAAGAAACCCAGTACCCAAGAAGCTAAGAAACATGGAATTATTTCCAGTTGGCTAATAAGCTTTTCTGTGAGTTTGAAACTCTTTTCTTACCTAGTGATTCAGCTTTGAGATACTTGAACCAGGATAGAAGCACAGTGTGCTCTTGTGATCTAAAGTGTTGTTCTGCATTTTTAAAGTTCTAGCATTAACCATTGAGGATTTAAACTAACAGGCATTTTTCAGTGAAATTCGCCTAATCAGGGTAAATATCCAATAATTCTAAACAGAAAAACCCGTGATGGTGGGGATTGACCAAATTTTGGGGGAGCCATGAGGGGCACAAGAGAGAATCATTCTGTCAGAGTTTCATTGAAATACACAAAGAAACCTAGTACCCAGAAGCTAAGAAACATCTTGGAATTATTTCCAGTTGGCAAAAATACGCTTTTCTGTGAGTTTGAAACTCTTTTGCTACCTAGTGATTCAGCTTTGAGATACTTGAACCAGGACAGAAGCACAGGTGTGCTCTTGTGATCTGAAGTTCTTTTCTGCATTTTCAAAGTTCTAGCATTAACCATTGAGGAATTAAACTACAGGCGTTTTCAGTGAAATTCGCCTAATCAGGGTAAAACATCCAATAGGCTCTAAACAAAAAAGCCCGTGGATGGTGGATTGACCAAATTTGGGGAGCCATGAGGGGCACAAGAGAGTATCATTCTGTCATTTGTTTCAATTGAAATACACAAAGAACCCTAGTACCCAGAAGCTAAAAAACATGGAATTATTTCCATTTGCCTAAATCGCTTTTCTGTGAGTTTGAAACTCTTTTGCTACCTAGTGATTCATCTTTGAGATACTTGAACCAGGACAGAAGCACTGTGTACTCTTGTGAATCTGAAGCGCTTTTCTGCATTTTCAATGTTCTAGCATTAACCATTGAAAAATTAAACTACAGGCGTTTTCAGTGAAATTTGCATAATCAGGGTAAACATCCAATAGGCTCTAAACAAAAAACCCGTGATGGTGGATTGACCACATTTAGGGAGCCATGAGGGGTCCCAGAGAGACAATCATTTTGTCAGAGTTTTCATTGAAATACACAAAGAAACCTAGTACCCACAAGCTAAGAAACATGGAATTATTTCCATTTGCGTAAATCGCTTTTCTGTCGTTTGAAACTCTTTTGCTACCTAGTGATTCAGCTTTGAGATACTTGAACCAGGACAGAGGCACAGTGGGCTCTTGTGATATGAAGTGCTTTTATGCATTTTCAAAGTTCTAGCTTTAACCATTGAGGAATTAAACTACAGGCGTTTTCAGTGAAATTCGCCTAATCAGGGTAAACATCCAATAACTCTAAACAAAAAGCCTGTGATGGTGGGATGACCAAATTTGGGGAGCCATGAGGGACACAAGATAGAATCATTTTTTTCAGGGTTTCATTGAAATACACAAAGAAACCTAGTACCCAGAAGCTAAGAAACATGGAATTATTTCCAGTTGGGTAAATCGCTTTTATGTGAGTTTGAAACTTCTTTGCTACCTAGTGATTCAGCTTTGAGATACTTGAAACCAGGACAGAAGCACAGTGTGCTCTTGTGATATGAAGTGCTTTTCTGCATTTTCAATGTTCTAGCATTAACCATTGAAAATTAAACTACAGGCGTTTTCAGTGAAATTCGCCTAATCAGGGTAAACATCCAATAGGCTCTAAACAAAAAACCCGTCATGGTGGATTGACCACATTTGGGGAGCCATGAGGGGTCCAAGAGAGAATCATTTTGTCAGAGTTTCATTGAAATACACAAAGAAACCTAGTACCCACAAGCTAAGAAACATGGAATTATTTCCAGTTGGTTAAAACGCTTTTCTGTGAGTTTGAAACTCTTTTGCTACCTAGTGATTCAGCTTTGAGATACTTGAAGCAGGCATAGAAGCACAGTGTGCTCTTTTGATCTAAAGTGTTGTTCTGCATTTTTAAAGTTCTAGCATTAGCCATTGAGGATTTAAACTAACAGGCATTTTCAGTGAAATTCGCCTAATCAGGGTAATCATCCAGTAGGCTCTAAACAAAAAAGCCGTGATGGTGAGATGACCAAAATTGGGGAGCCATGAGGGACACAAGATAGAATCATTTTTTCAGAGTTTCATTGAAATACACAAAGAAACCTAGTACCCCACAAGCTAAGAAACATGGAATTATTTCCAGTTGCTTAAAACGCTTTTCTGTGAGTTTGAAACTCTTTTGCTACCTTGTGATTCAGCTTTGAGATACTTGAACCAGGACAGAAACACAGTGTGCTCTAGTGAACTAAAGTGTTGTTCTGCGTTTTTAAAGTTCTAGCATTAACCATTTAACAATTAAACTCACAGGCGTTTTCAGGCATTTTCGCCTAATCAGGGTAAACATCCAATAGACTGTAAACAAAACACCCTTGATGGAGGGATTACCAAACTTGGGGAGTCTTGAGGGGCACATGAGAGAATCATTTTTTCAGAGTTTCATTGAAATACACAAATAAACCTAGTGTCCAGAAGCTAAGAAACATGGAACTATTTCCAGTTCGCTAAAAATGCTTTTCTGTGAGTTTGAAACTCTTTTGCTACCTAGTGATTCATCTTTGAGATACTTGAACCAGGACAGAAGCACATTGTGCTCTTGTGATCTGAAGTTCTTTTCTGCATTTTCAATGTTCTAGCATTAACCATTGAAAAATTAAACTACAGGCGTTTTCAGTGAAATTCGCCTAATCAGGGTAAACATCCAATAGGCTCTAAACAAAAAACCTGTCATGGTGGATTGACCACATTTGGGGAGCCATGAGGGTCCAAGAGAGAATCATTTTGTCAGAGTTTCATTGAAATACACAAAGAAACCTAGTACCCACAAGCTAGGAAACATGGAATTATTTCCATTTGCCTAAATCGCTTTTCTGTGAGTTTGAAACTCTTTTGCTACCTAGTGATTCAGCTTTGAGATACTTGAACCAGGACAGAAGCACAGTGGGCTCTTGTGATATGAAGTGCTTTTTATGCATTTTCAAAGTTCTAGCTTAACCATTGAGGAATTAAACTACAGGCGTTTTCAGTGAAATTCGCCTAATCAGGGTAAACATCCAATAACTCTAAAAAAAAACCTGTGATGGTGGGATGACCAAATTTGGGGAGCCATGAGGGGCACAAGAGAGAATCATTTTGTCAGAGTTTCATTGAAATACACAAAGAAACCTAGTACCCAGATGCTAAGAAACATGGAATTATTTTCAGTTGGCTAAATCGCTTTTCTGTGAGTTTGAAACTCTTTTGCTTCCTAGTGATTCACCTTTGAGATACTTGAACCAGGACAAAAGCACAGTGTGCTCTTGTGATATGAAGTGCTTTTATGCATTTTCAAAGTTCTAGAATTAACCATTGAGGAATTAAACTACAGGCGTTTTCAGTGAAATTCGCCTAATCAGGGTAAACATCCAATAGGCTCTAAAACAAAAAAACCGTGATGGTGGATTGACCAAATTTTGGGAGCCATGAAGGGCACAAGAGAGAATTATTTTGTCAGAGTTTCATAGAAATACACAAAGAAACCTAGTACCCACAAGCCAAGAAATATGGAATTATTTCCAGTTGGCTAAAAAGCTTTTCTGTGAGTTTGAAACTCTTTTGCTACCTAGTGATTCAGCTTTGAGATACTTGAACCAGGACAGAAGCACAGTGTGCTCTTGTGATATGAAGTGCTTTTTCTGCATTTTCAAAGTTCTAGCTTTAACCATTGAGGAATTAAACTCCAGGCATTTTCAGTGAAATTCGCCTAATCAGGGTAAACATCCAATAGGTTCTAAACAAAAAAAACCCGTGATGGTGGGATGACCAAATTTGGGGAGCCATGAGGGGCACAAGAGAGAATCATTTTGTCAGAGTTTTTATTGAAATACACAAAGAAACCTAGTACCCACAAGCTAAGAAACATGGAATTATTTCAAGTTGGCTAAAACGCTTTTCTGTGAGTTTGAAACTCTTTTGCTACCTAGTGATTCAGCTTTGAGATACGTGAACCAGGAGAGAAGCACAGTGTGCTCTTGTGAACTAAAGTGTTGTTCTGTGTTTTTAAAGTAATAGCATTAACCATTTAAGAATTAAACTCACAGGCGTTTTCAGGCATTTTCGCCTAATCAGGGTAAACATCCAATAGGTTCTAAACAAAACACCCTTGATGGTGGGATGACAAAACTTGGGGAGCCTTGAGGGGCACATGAGAGAATCATTTTGTCAGAGTTTCATTGAAATACACAAAGAAACCTAGTGCCCAGAAGCTAAGAAACAAGGAATTATTTCCAGTTGGCTAAAAAGCTTTTCTGTGAGTTTGAAACTCTTTTGCTACCTAGTGATTCAGCTTTGAGATACTTGAACCAGGACAGAAGCACAGTGTGCTCTTGTGATATGAACTGCTTTTCTGCATTTTCAAAGTTCTACCTTTAACCATTGAGGAATTAAACTACAGGCGTTTTCAGTGAAATTCGCCTAATCAGGGTAAACATCCAATAGGTTCTAAACAAAAAACCCGTGTGTGGTTGGGATGACCAAATTTGGGGAGCCATGAGGGGCACAAGAGAGAATCATTTTGTCAGAGTTTCATTGAAATACACAAAGAAACCTAATACCCACAAGCTAAGAAACATGGAATTATTTCCAGTTGTCTTCTAAAACGCTTTTCTGTGAGTTTGAAACTCTTTTGCTACCTAGTGATTCAGCTTTGAGATACTTGAACCAGGAGAGAAGCACAGTGTGCTCTTCTGAACTAAAGTGTTGTTCTGCGTTTTTAAAGTAATAGCATTAACCATTTAAGAATTAAACTCACAGGCGTTTTTCAGGCATTTTCGCCTAATCAGGGTAAACATCCAATAGACTGTAAACAAAACACCCTTGATGGTGGATGATCATACTTGGGGGAGCATGGAGGGGCACATGAGAGACTGATTTTTTCAGAGTTTCATTGAAATACACAAAGAAACCTAGTGCCCAGAAGCTAAGAAACATGGAATTATTTCCAGTTGGCTAAATCGCTTTTCTGTGAGTTTGAAACTCTTTTGCTACCTAGTGATTCAGCTTTGAGATACTTGAACTAGGAGAGAAGGACAGTGTGCTCTTGTGATCTGAAGTGCTTTTCTGCATTTTTCAAAGTTCTAGCATTAACCGTTGAAGAATTAAAACTACAGGCGTTTTCAGTGAAATTCGCCTAATCAGGTAAACATCCAATAACTCTAAACAAAAAACCTGTGATGGTGGGATGACCAAATTTGGGGAGCCATGAGGGGCACAAGAGAGAATTATTTTGTTCAGAGTTTTCATAGAAATACACAAAGAAACCTAGTACCCACAAGCTAAGAAACATGGAATTATTTCCAGTTGCTTAAAACGCTTTTCTGTGAGTTTGAAACTCTTTTGCTACCTTGTGATTCAGCTTTGAGATACTTGAACCAGGACAGAAACACAGTGTGCTCTAGTGAACTAAAGTGTTGTTCTGCGTTTTTAAAGTTCTAGCATTAACCATTTAACAATTAAACTCACAGGCGTTTTCAGGCATTTTCGCCTAATCAGGGTAAACATCCAATAGACTGTAAACAAAACACCCTTGATGGAGGGATTACCAAACTTGGGGAGTCTTGAGGGGCACATGAGAGAATCATTTTTTTCAGAGTTTCATTGAAATACACAAATAAACCTAGTGTCCAGAAGCTAAGAAACATGGAACTATTTCCAGTTCGCTAAAATGCTTTTCTGTGAGTTTGAAACTCTTTTGCTACCTAGTGATTCATCTTTGAGATACTTGAACCAGGACAGAAGCACATTGTGCTCTTGTGATCTGAAGTTCTTTTCTGCATTTTCAATGTTCTAGCATTAACCATTGAAAAATTAAACTACAGGCGTTTTCAGTGAAATTCGCCTAATCAGGGTAAACATCCAATAGTCTCTAAACAAAAAACCTGTCATGGTGGATTGACCACATTTGGGGAGCCATGAGGGTCCAAGAGAGAATCATTTTGTCAGAGTTTCATTGAAATACACAAAGAAACCTAGTACCCCACAAGCTAGGAAACATGGAATTATTTCCATTTGCCTAAATCGCTTTTCTGTGAGTTTGAAACTCTTTTGCTACCTAGTGATTCAGCTTTGAGATACTTGAACCAGGACAGAAGCACAGTGGGCTCTTGTGATATGAAGTGCTTTTATGCATTTTCAAAGTTCTAGCTTTAACCATTGAGGAATTAAACTACAGGCGTTTTCAGTGAAATTCGCCTAATCAGGGTAAACATCCAATAACTCTAAAAAAAAACCTGTGATGGTGGGATGACCAAATTTGGGGAGCCATGAGGGGCACAAGAGAGAATCATTTTGTCAGAGTTTCATTGAAATACACAAAGAAACCTAGTACCCAGATGCTAAGAAACATGGAATTATTTTCAGTTGGCTAAATCGCTTTTCTGTGAGTTTGAAACTCTTTTGCTTCCTAGTGATTCACCTTTGAGATACTTGAACCAGGACAAAAGCACAGTGTGCTCTTGTGATATGAAGTGCTTTTTATGCATTTTCAAAGTTCTAGAATTAACCATTGAGGAATTAAACTACAGGCGTTTTCAGTGAAATTCGCCTAATCAGGGTAAACATCCAATAGGCTCTAAACAAAAAACCGTGATGGTGGATTGACCAAATTTTGGGAGCCATGAAGGGCACAAGAGAGAATTATTTTGTCAGAGTTTCATAGAAATACACAAAGAAACCTAGTACCCACAAGCCAAGAAATATGGAATTATTTCCAGTTGGCTAAAAAGCTTTTCTGTGAGTTTGAAACTCTTTTGCTACCTAGTGATTCAGCTTTGAGATACTTGAACCAGGACAGAAGCACAGTGTGCTCTTGTGATATGAAGTGCTTTTCTGCATTTTCAAAGTTCTAGCTTTAACCATTGAGGAATTAAACTCCGGGCATTTTCAGTGAAATTCGCCTAATCAGGGTAAACATCCAATAGGTTCTAAACAAAAAACCCGTGATGGTGGGATGACCAAATTTGGGGAGCCATGAGGGGCACAAGAGAGAATCATTTTGTCAGAGTTTTATTGAAATACACAAAGAAACCTAGTACCCACAAGCTAAGAAACATGGAATTATTTCAAGTTGGCTAAAACGCTTTTCTGTGAGTTTGAAACTCTTTTGCTACCTAGTGATTCAGCTTTGAGATACGTGAACCAGGAGAGAAAAGCACAGTGTGCTCTTGTGAACTAAAGTGTTGTTCTGTGTTTTTAAAGTAATAGCATTAACCATTTAAGAATTAAACTCACAGGCGTTTTCAGGCATTTTCGCCTAATCAGGGTAAACATCCAATAGGTTCTAAACAAAACACCCTTGATGGTGGGATGACAAAACTTGGGGAGCCTTGAGGGGCACATGAGAGAATCATTTTGTCAGAGTTTCATTGAAATACACAAAGAAACCTAGTGCCCAGAAGCTAAGAAACAAGGAATTATTTCCAGTTGGCTAAAAAGCTTTTTCTGTGAGTTTGAAACTCTTTTGCTACCTAGTGATTCAGCTTTGAGATACTTGAACCAGGACAGAAGCACAGTGTGCTCTTGTGATATGAACTGCTTTTCTGCATTTTCAAAGTTCTACCTTTAACCATTGAGGAATTAAACTACAGGCGTTTTCAGTGAAATTCGCCTAATCAGGGTAAACATCCAATAGGTTCTAAACAAAAAACCCGTGATGGTGGGATGACCAAATTTGGGGAGCCATGAGGGGCACAAGAGAGAATCATTTGTCAGAGTTTTCATTGAAATACACAAAGAAACCTAATACCCACAAGCTAAGAAACATGGAATTATTTCCAGTTGTCTAAAACGCTTTTCTGTGAGTTTGAAACTCTTTTGCTACCTAGTGATTCAGCTTTGAGATACTTGAACCAGGAGAGAAGCACAGTGTGCTCTTCTGAACTAAAGTGTTGTTCTGCGTTTTTAAAGTAATAGCATTAACCATTTAAGAATTAAACTCACAGGCGTTTTTTTCAGGCATTTTCGCCTAATCAGGGTAAACATCCAATAGACTGTAAACAAAACACCCTTGATGGTGGGATGATCATACTTGGGGAGCCATGGAGGGGCACATGAGAGACTGATTTTTTCAGAGTTTCATTGAAATACACAAAGAAACCTAGTGCCCAGAAGCTAAGAAACATGGAATTATTTCCAGTTGGCTAAATCGCTTTTCTGTGAGTTTGAAACTCTTTTGCTACCAAGTGATTCAGCTTTGAGATACTTGAAACTAGGAGAGAAGGACAGTGTGCTCTTGTGATCTGAAGTGCTTTTCTGCATTTTCAAAGTTCTAGCATAACCGTTGAAGAATTAAACTACAGGCGTTTTCAGTGAAATTCGCCTAATCAGGGTAAACATCCAATAGGCTCTAAACAAAAAACCCGTGATGGTGGATTGAGCAAATTTGGGGAGCCATGAGGGGCACAAGAGAGAATCATTTTGTCAGAGTTTCATTGAAATACACAAAGAAACCTAGTACCCACAAGCTAAGAAACATGGAATTATTTCAAGTTGGCTAAAACGCTTTTCTGTGAGTTTGAAACTCTTTTGCTACCTAGTGATTCAGCTTTGAGATACTTGAACCAGGAGAAAAGCACAGTGTGCTCTTGTGAACTAAAGTGTTGAACTGCGTTTTTAAAGTAATAGCATTAACCATTTAAGAATTAAACTCACAGGCGTTTTCAGGCATTTTCGCCTAATCAGGGGTAAACATCCAATAGACTGTAAACAAAACACCCTTGATGGTGGGATGACAAAACATGGGAGCCTTGAGGGGAACATGAGAGAATCATTTTTTCAGAGTTTCATTGAAATACACAAAGAAACCTAGTGCCCAGAAGCTAAGAAACATGGAATTATTTCCAGTTCGCTAAAACGCTTTTCTTGTGAGTTTGAAACTCTTTTGCTACCTAGTGATTCAGCTTTGAGATACTTGAACCAGGACAGAAGCACAGTGTGCTATTGTGATATGAAGTGCTTTTCTGCATTTTCAAAGTTCTAGCATTTAACCATTGAGGAATTCAACTTCAGGACGTTTTTCAGTGAAATTCGCCTAATCAGGTAAACATCCAATAGGTTCTAAACAAAAACCCGTGATGGTGGGATGACTAAATTGGGGGAGCCATGAGGGGCACAAGAGAGAATCATTTTGTCAGAGTTTCATTGAAATACACAAAGAAACCTAATACCCAGAAGCTAAGAAACATGGAATTATTTCCAGTTGGCTAAATTCGCTTTTCTGTGAGTTTGAAACTCTTTTGCTACCTAGTGATTCAGCTTCGAGATACTTTGAACCAGGACAGAAGCACAGTGTGCTCTTGTGATCTGAAGTGCTTTTCTGCATTTTCAAAGTTCTAGCATTAACCATTGAGGAATTAAAACTACAGGCGTTTTTAGTGAAATTCGCCTAATCAGGGTAAACATCTAATAGGCTCTAAACAAAAAACCCGTGATGGTGGATTGACCAAATTTGGGCAGCCATGAGGGGCACAAGAGCGAATCACTTTTTCAGAGTTTCATAGAAATACACAAGAAAACCTAGTACCCACAAGCCAAGAAACATGGAATTATTTCCAGTTGGCTAAAAAGCTTTTCTGTGAGTTTGAAACTCTTTTGCTACCTAGTGATTCAGCTTTGAGATACTTGAACCAGGACAGAAGCACTGTGTACTCTTGTGATCTGAAGCGCTTTTCTGCATTTTCAATGTTCTAGCATTAACCATTGAAAATTAAACTACAGGCGTTTTCAGTGAAATTTGCCTAATCAGGGTAAACATCCAATAGGCTCTAAACAAAAAAACCCGTGATGGTGGATTGACCACATTTAGGGAGCCATGAGGGGTCCCAGAGACAATCATTTTGTCAGAGTTTCATTGAAATACACAAAGAAACCTAGTACCCACAAGCTAAGAAACATGGAATTATTTCCATTTGCGTAAATCGCTTTTCTGTCGTTTGAAACTCTTTTGCTACCTAGTGATTCAGCTTTGAGATACTTGAACCAGGACAGAAGCACAGTGGGCTCTTGTGATATGAAGTGCTTTTCTATGCATTTTCAAAGTTCTAGCTTTAACCATTGAGGAATTAAACTACAGGCGTTTTCAGTGAAATTCGCCTAATCAGGGTAAACATCCAATAACTCTAAACAAAAAGCCTGTGATGGTGGGATGACCAAATTTGGGGAGCCATGAGGGACACAAGATAGAATCATTTTTTCAGGTTTCATTGAAATACACAAAGAAACCTAGTACCCAGAACTAAGAAACATGGAATTATTTCCAGTTGGGTAAATCGCTTTTATGTGAGTTTGAAACTCTTTTGCTACCTAGTGATTCAGCTTTGAGATACTTGAACCAGGACAGAAGCACAGTGTGCTCTTGTGATATGAAGTGCTTTTCTGCATTTTCAATGTTCTAGCATTAACCATTGAAAAATTAAACTACAGGCGTTTTCAGTGAAATTCGCCTAATCAGGGTAAACATCCAATAGGCTCTAAACAAAAAACCCGTGATGGTGGATTGACCAAATTTGGGGAGCCATGAGGGGCACAAGAGAGAATCATTTTGTCAGAGTTTCATTGAAATACACAAAGAAACCTAGTACCCACAAGCTAAGAAACATGGAATTATTTCCAGTTGGTTAAAACGCTTTTCTGTGAGTTTGAAACTCTTTTGCTACCTAGTGATTCAGCTTTGAGATACTTGAAGCAGGATAGAAAGCACAGTGTGCTCTTTTGATCTAAAGTGTTGTTCTGCATTTTTAAAGTTCTAGCATTAGCCATTGAGGATTTAAACTAACAGGCATTTTCAGTGAAATTCGCCTAATCAGGTAATCATCCAGTAGGCTCTAAACAAAAAAGCCGTGATGGTGAGATGACCAAAATTGGGGAGCCATGAGGGACACAAGATAGAATCATTTTTTCAGAGTTTCATTGAAATACACAAAGAAACCTAGTACCCACAAGCTAAGAAACATGGAATTATTTCCAGTTGCTTAAAACGCTTTTCTGTGAGTTTGAAACTCTTTTGCTACCTTGTGATTCAGCTTTGAGATACTTGAACCAGGACAGAAACACAGTGTGCTCTAGTGAACTAAAGTGTTGTTCTGCGTTTTTAAAGTTCTAGCATTAACCATTTAACAATTAAACTCACAGGCGTTTTCAGGCATTTTCGCCTAATCAGGGTAAACATCCAATAGACTGTAAACAAAACACCCTTGATGGAGGGATTACCAAACTTGGGGAGTCTTGAGGGCACATGAGAGAATCATTTTTTCAGAGTTTCATTGAAATACACAAATAAACCTAGTGTCCAGAAGCTAAGAAACATGGAACTATTTCCAGTTCGCTAAAATGCTTTTCTGTGAGTTTGAAACTCTTTTGCTACCTAGTGATTCATCTTTGAGATACTTGAACCAGGACAGAAGCACATTGTGCTCTTGTGATCTGAAGTTCTTTTCTGCATTTTCAATGTTCTAGCATTAACCATTGAAAAATTAAACTACAGGCGTTTTCAGTGAAATTCGCCTAATCAGGGTAAACATCCAATAGGCTCTAAACAAAAAACCTGTCATGGTGGATTGACCACATTTGGGGAGCCATGAGGGTCCAAGAGAGAATCATTTTGTCAGAGTTTCATTGAAATACACAAAGAAACCTAGTACCCACAAGCTAGGAAACATGGAATTATTTCCATTTGCCTAAATCGCTTTTCTGTGAGTTTGAAACTCTTTTGCTACCTAGTGATTCAGCTTTGAGATACTTGAACCAGGACAGAAGCACAGTGGGCTCTTGTGATATGAAGTGCTTTTATGCATTTTCAAAGTTCTAGCTTTAACCATTGAGGAATTAAACTACAGGCGTTTTCAGTGAAATTCGCCTAATCAGGGTAAACATCCAATAACTCTAAAAAAAAACCTGTGATGGTGGGATGACCAAATTTGGGGAGCCATGAGGGGCACAAGAGAGAATCATTTTGTCAAGTTTCATTGAAATACACAAAGAAACCTAGTACCCAGATGCTAAGAAACATGGAATTATTTTCAGTTGGCTAAATCGCTTTTCTGTGAGTTTGAAACTCTTTTGCTTCCTAGTGATTCACCTTTGAGATACTTGAACCAGGACAAAAGCACAGTGTGCTCTTGTGATATGAAGTGCTTTTATGCATTTTCAAAGTTCTAGAATTAACCATTGAGGAATTAAACTACAGGCGTTTTCAGTGAAATTCGCCTAATCAGGGTAAACATCCAATAGGCTCTAAACAAAAAACCGTGATGGTGGATTGACCAAATTTTGGGAGCCATGAAGGGCACAAGAGAGAATCATTTTGTCAGAGTTTCATTGAAATACACAAAGAAACCTAGTACCCACTAAGCCAAGAAATATGGAATTATTTCCAGTTGGCTAAAAAGCTTTTCTGTGAGTTTGAAACTCTTTTGCTACCTAGTGATTCAGCTTTGAGATACTTGAACCAGGACAGAAGCACAGTGTGCTCTTGTGATATGAAGTGCTTTTTCTGCATTTTCAAAGTTCTAGCTTTAACCATTGAGGAATTAAACTCACGGGCATTTTCAGTGAAATTCGCCTAATCAGGGTAAACATCCAATAGGTTCTAAACAAAAAACCCGTGATGGTGGGATGACCAAATTTGGGGAGCCATGAGGGCACAAGAGAGAATCATTTTGTCAGAGTTTTATTGAAATACACAAAGAACCCTAGTACCCACAAGCTAAGAAACATGGAATTATTTCAAGTTGGCTAAAACGCTTTTCTGTGAGTTTGAAACTCTTTTGCTACCTAGTGATTCAGCTTTGAGATACGTGAACCAGGAGAGAAGCACAGTGTGCTCTTGTGAACTAAAGTGTTTGTTCTGTGTTTTTAAAGTAATAGCATTAACCATTTAAGAATTAAACTCACAGGCGTTTTCAGGCATTTCGCCTAATCAGGGTAAACATCCAATAGGTTCTAAACAAAACACCCGTTGATGGTGGGATGACAAAACTTGGGGAGCCATTGAGGGAGCACATGAGAGAGATCATTTTGTCAGAGTTTCATTGAAATACACAAAGAAACCTAGTGCCCAGAAGCTAAGAAACAAGGAATTATTTCCAGTTGGCTAAAAAAGCTTTTCTGTCGAGTTTGAAACTCTTTTGCTACCTAGTGATTCAGCTTTGAGATACTTGAACCAGGACAGAAGCACAGTGTGCTCTTGTGATATGAACTGCTTTTCTGCATTTTCAAAGTTCTACCTTTAACCATTGAGGAATTAAACTACAGGCGTTTTCAGTGAAATTCGCCTAATCAGGGTAAACATCCAATAGGTTCTAAACAAAAAACCCGTGATGGTGGGATGACCAAATTTGGGGAGCCATGAGGGGCACAAGATAGAATCATTTTGTCAGAGTTTCATTGAAATACACAAAGAAACCTAATACCCACAAGCTAAGAAACATGGAATTATTTCCAGTTGTCTAAAACGCTTTTCTGTGAGTTTGAAACTCTTTTGCTACCTAGTGATTCAGCTTTGAGATACTTGAACCAGGACAGAAGCACAGTGTGCTCTTCTGAACTAAAGTGTTGTTCTGCGTTTTTTAAAGTAAATAGCATTAACCATTTAAGAATTAAAACTCACAGGCGTTTTCAGGCATTTTCGCCTAATCAGGGTAAACATCCAATAGACTGTAAACAAAAAACCCTTGATGGTGGATGATCATACTTGGGGAGCATGGAGGGGCACAAGAGAGACTGATTTTTCAGAGTTTCATTGAAATACACAAAGAAACCTAGTGCCCAGAAGCTAAGAAACATGGAATTATTTCCAGTTGGCTAAATCGCTTTTCTGTGAGTTTGAAACTCTTTTGCTACCTAGTGATTCAGCTTTGAGATACTTGAACTAGGAGAGAAGGACAGTGTGCTCTTGTGATCTGAAGTGCTTTTTCTGCATTTTCAAAGTTCTAGCATTAACCGTTGAAGAATTAAACTACAGGCGTTTTCAGTGAAATTCGCCTAATCAGGGTAAACATCCAATAACTCTAAACAAAAAACCTGTGATGGTGGGATGACCAAATTTGGGGAGCCATGAGGGGCACAAGAGAGAATTATTTTGTCAGAGTTTCATAGAAATACACAAAGAAACCTAGTACCCACAAGCTAAGAAACATGGAATTATTTCCAGTTGCTAAAAACGCTTTTCTGTGAGTTTGAAACTCTTTTGCTACCTTGTGATTCAGCTTTGAGATACTTGAACCAGGACAGAAAACACAGTGTGCTCTAGTGAACTAAAGTGTTGTTCTGCGTTTTTAAAGTTCTAGCATTAACCATTTAACAATTAAACTCACAGGCGTTTTCAGGCATTTTCGCCTAATCAGGGTAAACATCCAATAGACTGTAAACAAAACACCCTTGATGGAGGGATTACCAAACTTGGGGAGTCTTGAGGGGCACATGAGAGAATCATTTTTTCAGAGTTTCATTGAAATACACAAATAAACCTAGTGTCCAGAAGCTAAGAAACATGGAACTATTTCCAGTTCGCTAAAATGCTTTTCTGTGAGTTTGAAACTCTTTTGCTACCTAGTGATTCATCTTTGAGATACTTGAACCAGGACAGAAGCACATTGTGCTCTTGTGATCTGAAGTTCTTTTCTGCATTTTCAATGTTCTAGCATTAACCATTGAAAAATTAAACTACAGGCGTTTTCAGTGAAATTCGCCTAATCAGGGTAAACATCCAATAGTCTCTAAACAAAAAACCTGTCATGGTGGATTGACCACATTTGGGGAGCCATGAGGGTCCAAGAGAGAATCATTTTGTCAGAGTTTCATTGAAATACACAAAGAAACCTAGTACCCACAAGCTAGGAAACATGGAATTATTTCCATTTGCCTAAATCGCTTTTCTGTGAGTTTGAAACTCTTTTGCTACCTAGTGATTCAGCTTTGAGATACTTGAACCAGGACAGAAGCACAGTGGGCTCTTGTGATATGAAGTGCTTTTATGCATTTTCAAAGTTCTAGCTTTAACCATTGAGGAATTAAACTACAGGCGTTTTCAGTGAAATTCGCCTAATCAGGGTAAACATCCAATAACTCTAAAAAAAAACCTGTGATGGTGGGATGACCAAATTTGGGGAGCCATGAGGGGCACAAGAGAGAATCATTTTGTCAGAGTTAGTTTCATTGAAATACACAAAGAAACCTAGTACCCAGATGCTAAGAAACATGGAATTATTTTCAGTTGGCTAAATCGCTTTTCTGTGAGTTTGAAACTCTTTTGCTTCCAGTGATTCACCTTTGAGATACTTGAACCAGGACAAAAGCACAGTGTGCTCTTGTGATATGAAGTGCTTTTATGCATTTTCAAAGTTCTAGAATTAACCATTGAGGAATTAAACTACAGGCGTTTTCAGTGAAATTCGCCTAATCAGGGTAAACATCCAATAGGCTCTAAACAAAAAAACCGTGATGGTGGATTGACCAAATTTTGGGAGCCATGAAGGGCACAAGAGAGAATTATTTTGTCAGAGTTTCATAGAAATACACAAAGAAACCTAGTACCCACAAGCCAAGAAATATGGAATTATTTCCAGTTGGCTAAAAAATAGCTTTTCTGTGAGTTTGAAACTCTTTTTGCTACCTAGTGATTCAGCTTTGAGATACTTGAACCAGGACAGAAGCACAGTGTGCTCTTGTGATATGAAGTGCTTTTCTGCATTTTCAAAGTTCTAGCTTTAACCATTGAGGAATTAAACTCCAGGCATTTTCAGTGAAATTCGCCTAATCAGGGTAAACATCCAATAGGTTCTAAACAAAAAACCCGTGATGGTGGGATGACCAAATTTGGGGAGCCATGAGGGGCACAAGAGAGAATCATTTTGTCAGAGTTTTATTGAAATACACAAAGAAACCTAGTACCCACAAGCTAAGAAACATGGAATTATTTCAAGTTGGCTAAAACGCTTTTCTGTGAGTTTGAAACTCTTTTGCTACCTAGTGATTCAGCTTTGAGATACGTGAACCAGGAGAGAAGCACAGTGTGCTCTTGTGAACTAAAGTGTTGTTCTGTGTTTTTTAAAGTAATAGCATTAACCATTTAAGAATTAAACTCACAGGCGTTTTCAGGCATTTTCGCCTAATCAGGGTAAACATCCAATAGGTTCTAAACAAAACACCCTTGATGGTGGGATGACAAACTTGGGGAGCCTTGAGGGGCACATGAGAGAATCATTTTTCAGAGTTTCATTGAAATACACAAAGAAACCTAGTGCCCAGAAGCTAAGAAACATGGAATTATTTCCAGTTGGCTAAAAAGCTTTTCTGTGAGTTTGAAACTCTTTTGCTACCTAGTGATTCAGCTTTGAGATACTTGAACCAGGACAGAAGCACAGTGTGCTCTTGTGATATGAAGTGCTTTTCTGCATTTTCAAAGTTCTAGCTTTAACCATTGAGGAATTAAACTACAGGCGTTTTCAGTGAAATTCGCCTAATCAGGGTAAACATCCAATAGGTTCTAAACAAAAAACCCGTGATGGTGGGATGACCAAATTTGGGGAGCCATGAGGGGCACAAGAGAGAATCATTTTGTCAGAGTTTCATTGAAATACACAAAGAAACCTAATACCCACAAGCTAAGAAACATGGAATTATTTCCAGTTGTCTAAAACGCTTTTCTGTGAGTTTGAAACTCTTTTGCTACCTAGTGATTCAGCTTTGAGATACTTGAACCAGGAGAGAAGCACAGTGTGCTCTTCTGAACTAAAGTGTTGTTCTGCGTTTTTAAATAATAGCATTAACCATTTAAGAATTAAACTCACAGGCGTTTTCAGGCATTTTCGCCTAATCAGGGTAAACATCCAATAGACTGTAAACAAAACACCCTTGATGGTGGGATGATCATACTTGGGGAGCCTGGAGGGGCACATGAGAGACTGATTTTTTCAGAGTTTCATTGAAATACACAAAGAAACCTAGTGCCCAGAAGCTAAGAAACATGGAATTATTTCCAGTTGGCTAAATCGCTTTTCTGTGAGTTTGAAACTCTTTTGCTACCTAGTGATTCAGCTTTGAGATACTTGAACTAGGACAGAAGGACAGTGTGCTCTTGTGATCTGAAGTGCTTTTCTGCATTTTCAAAGTTCTAGCTTTAACCATTGAAGAATTAAACTACAGGCGTTTTCAGTGAAATTCGCCTAATCAGGGTAAACATCCAATAGGCTCTAAACAAAAAACCCGTGATGGTGGATGAGCAAATTTGGGGAGCCATGAGGGGCACAAGAGAGAATCATTTTGTCAGAGTTTCATTGAAATACACAAAGAAACCTAATACCCACAAGCTAAGAAACATGGAATTATTTCAAGTTGGCTAAAACGCTTTTCTGTGAGTTTGAAACTCTTTTGCTACCTAGTGATTCAGCTTTGAGATACTTGAACCAGGACAAAAGCACAGTGTGCTCTTGTGATCTAAAGTGCTTTTCTGCATTTTCAAAGTTCTAGCATTAACCATTTAAGAATTAAACTCACAGGCGTTTTCAGTGAATTTTCGCCTAATCAGGGTAAACATCCAATAGGCTCTAAACAAAAAACCCTTGATGGTGGGATGACAAAATTTGGGCAGCCTTGAGGGGAACAAGAGAGAATCATTTTTTCAGAGTTTCATTGAAATACACAAAGAAACCTAGTACCCAGAAGCTAAGAAACATGGAATTATTTCCAGTTCGCTAAAAAAGCTTTTCTGTGAGTTTGAAACTCTTTTGCTACCTAGTGATTCAGCTTTGAGATACTTGAACCAGGAGAGAAGCACAGTGTGCTCTTGTGATACTGAAGTGCTTTTCTGCATTTTCAAAGTTCTAGCATTAACCATTTAGGAA
>JAKELJ010000192.1:37592-53200 GCA_025594165.1 Tamias sibiricus | reverse complement strand
TCCCATAGACTGTAAACAAAAACACCCTTGATGGTGGGATGACCAAACTGGGGGAGCCTTGAGGGGCACATGAGAGAATCATTTTTTCAGAGTTTCATTGAAATACACAAAGAAACCTAGTGACCAGAAGCTGAGAAACATGGAATTATTTCCAGTTCTCTAAAACACTTTTCTGTGAGTTTGAAACTCTTTTATTACCTTGAGATTCAGCTTTGAGATACTTGAACCAGGAACGAAGCACAGTGTGCGCTTGTGATCTGAAGTGCTTTTCTGCATTTTCAAAGTTCTAGCATTAACCATTGAGGAATTAAACTACAGGCGTTTTAGTGAAATTCGCCTAATCAGGGTAAACATCCAATAGGCTCTAAACAAAAAACCCGTGATGGTGGGATAACCAAATTTGGGGAGCCATGAGGGGCACAAGAGAGAATCATTTTGTCAGAGTTTCATTGAAATACACAAAGAAATCTAGTACCCAGAAGCTAAGAAACATGGAATTATTTCCAGTTGGCTAAATCGCTTTTCTGTGAGTTTGAAACTCTTTTCCTACCTAGTGATTCAGCTTTGAGATACTTGAACCAGGACAGGAGCACAGTGTGCTCTTGTGAACTAAAGTGTTGTTTTGCATTTTTAATGTTCTAGCATTAACCATTCAAGAAGTAAACTCACAGGCGTTTTCAGGCATTTTCGCCTAATCAGGGTAAACATCCAATAGACTGTAAACAAAACACCCTTGATGGTGGGATGACCAAACATGGGGAGCCTTGAGGGTGACAAGAGAGAATCATTTCTTCAGAGTTTCATTGAAATACACAAAGAACCCTAGTGCCCAGAAGCTAAGAAACATGGAATTATTTCCATATCGCTAAAACGCTTTTCTGTGAGTTTGAAATTCTTTTGCTACCTAGTGATTCAGCTTTGAGATACTTGAACCAGGACAGGAGCACAGTGTGCTCTTGTGATCTGAAGTGCTTTTCTGCATTTTCAAAGTTCTAGCATTAACCATTGAGGAATTAAACTACAGGAGTTTTCAGTGAAATTTGCCTAATCAGGGTAAACATCCAATAGGCTCTAAACAAAAAACCCGTGATTGTGGATTGACCAAATTTGGGGATCCATGAGGGGCACAAGAGAGATTCATTTTGTCAGAGTTTCATTGAAATACACAAAGAAACCTAGTACCCACAAGCTAAGAAACATGGAATTATTTCCACTTGTCTACAATGCTTTTCTGTGAGTTTGAAACTCTTTTGCTACCTAGTGATTCAGCTTTGAGATACTTGAACCAGGAGAGAAGCACAGTGTGCTCTTGTGAACTAAAGTGTTGTTCTGCATTTTTAAAGTTCTAGCGTTAACCATTTAAGAATTAAACTCACAGGCGTTTTCAGGCATTTTCGCCTAATCAGGGTAAACATCCAATAGACTGTAAACAAAAAACCCTTGATGGTCTGATGACCAAACTTGGGGAGCCTTGAGTGGCACATGAGAGAATCATTTTTTCAGAGTTTCATTGAAATACACAAAGAAACCTAGTGCCCAGAATCTAAGAAACATGGAATTATTTCCAGTTCGCTAAAACGCTTTTCTGTGAGTTTGAAACTCTTTTGTTACCTAGTGATTCAGCTTTGAGATACTTGAACCAGGAAAGAAGCACAGTGTGCTCTTGTGATCTGAAGGGCTTTTCTGCATTTTCAAAGTTCTAGCATTAACCATTGAAAAATTAAACTACAGGCGTTTTCAGTGAAAATCGCCTAATCAGGGTAAACATCCAATAGGCTCTAAACAAAACACCCGTGATGGTGGATTGACCAAATTTGGGGATTTATGAGGGGCACAAGAGAGAATCTTTTTGTCAGAGTTTCATTGAAATACACAAAGAAACCTAGTACCCACAAGCTAAGAAACATGGAATTATTTCCAGTTGTCTAAAACGCTTTTCTGTGAGTTTGAAGCTCTTTTGCTACCTAGTGATTCAGCTTTGAGTTACTTGAAACAGGAGAGAAGCACAGTGTGCTCTTGTGAACTAAAGTGTTGTTCTGCGTTTTTAAAGTTCTAGCATTAACCATTTAAGATTTAAACTCACAGGCGTTTTCAGGCATTTTCGCCTAATCAGGGTAAACATCTAGTAGACTGTAAACAAAACACCCTTGATTGTGGGATGACCACACTTGGGGAGCCTTGAGGGGCAAATGAGAGAATCATTTTTTAGAGTTTCATTGAAATACACAAAGAAACCTAGTGCCCAGTAGCTAAGAAACATGGAATTATTTCCAGTTCCCTAAAACGCTTTTCTGTGAGTTTGAAACTCTTTTGTTACCTAGTGATTCAGCTTTGAGATACTTGAACCAGGAACGAAGCAATGTGTGCTCTTGTGATCTGAAGTGCTTTTCTGCATTTTCAAAGTTCTAGCATTAACCATTGAGGAATTAAACTACAGGAGTTTTCAGTGAAATTTGCCTAATCAGGGTAAACATCCATTAGGCTCTAAACAAAAAACCCGTGATTGTGGATTGAACAAATTTGGGGATCCATGAGGGGCACAAGAGAGATTCATTTTGTCAGAGTTTCATTGAAATACACAAAGAAACCTAGTACCCACAAGCTAAGAAACATGGAATTATTTCCACTTGTCTACAATGCTTTTCTGTGAGTTTGAAACTCTTTTGCTACCTAGTGATTCAGCTTTGAGATACTTGAACCAGGAGAGAAGCACAGTGTGCTCTTGTGAACTAAAGTGTTGTTCTGCATTTTTAAAGTTCTAGCATTAACCATTTAAGAATTAAACTCACAGGCGTTTTCAGGCATTTTCGCCTAATCAGGGTAAACATCCAATAGACTGTAAACAAAACACCCTTGATGGTCTGATGACCAAACTTGGGGAGCCTTGAGGGGCACATGAGAGAATCATTTTTTCAGAGTTTCATTGAAATACACAAAGAAACCTAGTGACCAGAAGCTAAGAAACATGGAATTATTTCCAGTTCGCTAAAACGCTTTTCTGTGAGTTTGAAACTCTTTTGTTACCTAGTGATTCAGCTTTGAGATACTTGAACCAGGACAGGAGCACAGTGTGCTCTTGTGATCTGAAGTGCTTTTCTGCATTTTCAAAATTCTAGCATTAACCATTGAGGAATTAAACTACAGGCTTTTTCAGTGAAATTCGCCTAATCAGGGTAAACATCCAATAGGCTCTAAACAAAACACCCGTGATGGTGGATAACCAAATTTGGGGAGCCATGAGGGGCACAAGAGAGAATCATTTTGTCAGAGTTTCATTGAAATACACAAAGAAACCTAGTACCCAGAAGCTAAGAAACATGGAATTATTTCCAGTTGGCTAAATCGCTTTTCTGTGAGTTTGAAACTCTTTTCCTACCTAGTGATTCAGCTTTGAGATACTTGAACCAGGACAGAAGCACAGTGTGCTCTTGTGAACTAAAGTGTTGTTCTGCGTTTTTAAAGTTCTAGCATTAACCATTCAAGAATTAAACTCACAGGCGTTTTCAGGCATTTTCGCCTAATCAGGGTAAACATCCAATAGACTGTAAAAAAAAACACCCTTGATGGTGGGATGACCAAACATGGGGAGCCTTGAGGGTGACAAGAGAGAATCATTTTCTTCAGAGTTTCATTGAAATACACAAAGAATCCTAGTGCCCAGAAGCTAAGAAACATGGAATTATTTCCATATCGCTAAAACGCTTTTCTGTGAGTTTGAAATTCTTTTGCTACCTAGTGATTCAGCTTTGAGATACTTGAACAGGAGAGAAGCACAGTGTGCTCTTGTGAACTAAAGTGTTTTCTGCGTTTTTAAAGTTCTAGCATTAACCATTTAAGATTTAAACTCACAGGCGTTTTCAGGCATTTTCGCCTAATCAGGGTAAACATCTAGTAGACTGTAAACAAAACACCCTTGATTGTGGGATGACCAATTTGGGGAGCCTTGAGGGGCAAATGAGAGAATCATTTTTTCAGAGTTTCATTGAAATACACAAAGAAACCTAGTACCCAGAAGCTAAGAAACATGGAATTATTTCCAGTTGGCTAAAACGCTTTTCTGTGAGTTTGAAACTCTTTTGCTACCTAGTGATTCAGCTTTGAGATACTTGAACCAGGACAGGAAGCACAGTGTGCTCTTGTGATCTGAAGTGCTTTTCTGCATTTTCAAAGTTCTAGCATTAACCATTGAGGAATTAAACTACAGGAGTTTTCAGTGAAATTTGCCTAATCAGGGTAAACATCCAATAGGCTCTAAACAAAAACCCGTGATGGTGGATTGACCAAATTTGGGGATCCATGAGGGGCACAGAGAGAGATTCATTTTGTCAGAGTTTCATTGAAATACACAAAGAAACCTAGTACCCACAAGCTAAGAAACATGGAATTATTTCCACTTGTCTAAAATGCTTTTCTGTGAGTTTGAAACTCTTTTGCTACCTAGTGATTCAGCTTTGAGATACTTGAACCAGGAGAGAAGCACAGTGTGCTCTTGTGAACTAAAGTGTTGTTCTGCATTTTTAAAGTTCTAGCATTAACCATTTAAGAATTAAACTCACAGGCGTTTTCAGGCATTTTCGCCTAATCAGGGTAAACATCCAATAGACTGTAAACAAAACACCCTTGATGGTCTGATGACCAAACTTGGGGAGCCTTGAGGGGCACATGAGAGAATCATTTTTTCAGAGTTTCATTGAAATACACAAAGAAACCTAGTGACCAGAAGCTAAGAAACATGGAATTATTTCCAGTTCGCTAAAACGCTTTTCTGTGAGTTTGAAACTCTTTTGTTACCTAGTGATTCAGCTTTGAGATACTTGAACCAGGACAGAAGCACAGTGTGCTCTTGTGATCTGAAGTGCTTTTCTGCATTTTCAAAGTTCTAGCATTAACCATTGAGGAATTAAACTACAGGCGTTTTCAGTGAAATTCGCCTAATCAGGGTAAACATCCAATAGGCTCTAAACAAAAACACCCTTGATGGTGGGATGACCAAATTTGGGGAGCCATGAGGGGCACAAGAGAGAATCATTTTTTCAGAGTTTCATTGAAATACACAAAGAAACCTAGTACCCAGAAGCTAAGAAACATGGAATTATTTCCAGTTCGCTAAACGCTTTTCTGTGAGTTTGAAACTCTTTTGTTACCTAGTGATTCAGCTTTGAGATACTTGAACCAGGACAGAAGCACAGTGTGCTCTTGTGATCTGAAGTGCTTTTCTGCATTTTCAAAGTTCTAGCATTAACCATTGAAGAATTAAACTCACAGGCGTTTTCAGTGAAATTCGCCTAATCAGGGTAAACATCCAATAGGCTCTAAAAAAAAACCCATGATGGTGGATTGACCAAATTTGGGGAGCCATGAGGGGCACAAGAGAGAATCATTTTGTCAGAGTTTCATTGAAATACACAAAGAAACCTAGTGCCCACAAGCTAAGAAACATGGAATTATTTCCAGTTGGCTAAAACGCTTTTCTGTGAGTTTGAAACTCTTTTGCTACCTAGTGATTCAGCTTTGAGATACTTGAACCAGGAGAGAAGCACAGTGTGCTCTTGTGAACTAAAGTGTTGTTCTGCGTTTTTAAAGTTCTAGCATTAACCATTTAAGATTTAAACTCACAGGCGTTTTCAGGCATTTTCGCCTAATCAGGGTAAACATCTATAGACTGTAAACAAAACACCCTTGATTGGTGGGATGACCAAACTTGGGGAGCCTTGAGGGGCAAATGAGAGAATCATTTTTTCAGAGTTTCATTGAAATACACAAAGAAACCTAGTGCCCAGAAGCTAAGAAACATGGAATTATTTCCAGTTCGCTAAAACGCTTTTCTGTGAGTTTGAAACTCTTTTGTTACCTAGTGATTCAGCTTTGAGATACTTGAACCAGGACAGAAGCACAGTGTGCTCTTGTGATCTGAAGTGCTTTTCTGCATTTTCAAAGTTCTAGCATTAACCATTGAGGAATTAAACTACAGGCGTTTTCAGTGAAATTCGCCTAATCAGGGTAAACATCCAATAGGCTCTAAACAAAAAACCGTGATGGTGGATTGACAAATTTGGGGAGCCATGAGGGGCACAAGAGAGAATTCATTTTGTCAGAGTTTCATTGAAATACACAAAGAAACCTAGTACCCACAAGCTAAGAAACATGGAATTATTTCCACTTGTCTACAATCGCTTTTCTGTGAGTTTGAAACTCTTTTGCTACCTAGTGATTCAGCTTTGAGATACTTGAACCAGGAGAGAAGCACAGTGTGCTCTTGTGAACTATGAAGTGTTGTTCTGCATTTTTAAAGTTCTAGCATTAACCATTGAGGAATTAAACTACAGGCGTTTTCAGTGAATTTTTCGCCTAATCAGGGTAAACATCCAATAGACTGTAAACAAAAACACCCTTGATGGTGGATGACCAAACTTGGGGAGCCTTGAGGGGCACATGAGAGAATCATTTTTTCAGAGTTTCATTGAAATACACAAAGAAACCTAGTACCCAGAAGCTAAGAAACATGGAATTATTTCCAGTTCGCTAAAACGCTTTTCTGTGAGTTTGAAACTCTTTTGTTACCTAGTGATTCAGCTTTGAGATACTTGAACCAGGACAGGAGCACAGTGTGCTCTTGTGATCTGAAGTGCTTTTCTGCATTTTCAAAGTTCTAGCATTAACCATTGAGGAATTAAACTACAGGCTTTTTCAGGAAATTCGCCTAATCAGGGTAAACATCCAATAGGCTCTAAACAAAAAACCCGTGATGGTGGGATAACCAAATTTGGGGAGCCATTGAGGGGCACAAGAGAGAATCATTTTGTCAGAGTTTCATTGAAATACACAAAGAAATCTAGTGCCCAGAAGCTAAGAAACATGGAATTATTTCCAGTTGGCTAAAACGCTTTTCTGTGAGTTTGAAACTCTTTTCCTACCTAGTGATTCAGCTTTGAGATACTTGAACCAGGACAGGAGCACAGTGTGCTCTTGTGAACTAAAGTGTTTTCTGCATTTTTTAATGTTCTAGCATTAACCATTGAAGAATTAAACTCACAGGCGTTTTCAGGCATTTTCGCCTAATCAGGGTAAACATCCAATAGACTGTAAACAAAAACACCCTTGATGGTGGATGACCAAACATGGGGAGCCTTGAGGGGACAAGAGAGAATCATTTCTTCAGAGTTTCATTGAAATACACAAAGAATCCTAGTGCCCAGAAGCTAAGAAACATGGAATTATTTCCATATCGCTAAAACGCTTTTCTGTGAGTTTGAAACTCTTTTGCTACCTAGTGATTCAGCTTTGAGATACTTGAAACAGGAGAGAAGCACAGTGTGCTCTTGTGAACTAAAGTGTTGTTCTGCGTTTTTTAAAGTTCTAGCATTAACCATTTAAGATTTTAAACTCACAGGCGTTTTCAGGCATTTTCGCCTAATCAGGGTAAACATCCAATAGACTGTAAACACAAAACACCCTTGATTGTGGGATGACCAAACTGGGGAGCCTTGAGGGGCACATGAGAGAATCATTTTTTCAGAGTTTCATTGAAATACACAAAGAAACCTAGTGCCCAGTAGCTAAGAAACATGGAATTATTTCCATTCCTAAAACGCTTTTCTGTGAGTTTGAAACTCTTTTGCTACCTAGTGATTCAGCTTTGAGATACTTGAACCAGGAGAGAAGCACAGTGTGCTCTTGTGATCTGAAGTGTTGTTCTGCATTTTTAAAGTTCTAGCATTAACCATTGAGGAATTAAACTACAGGCGTTTTCAGTGAATTTTCGCCTAATCAGGGTAAACATCCAATAGACTGTAAACAAAAAACCCTTGATGGTGTCTGATGACCAAACTTGGGGAGCATGAGGGGCACAAGAGAGAATCATTTTTTCAGAGTTTCATTGAATACACAAAGAAACCTAGTACCCAGAAGCTAAGAAACATGGAATTATTTCCAGTTCGCTAAAACGCTTTTCTGTGAGTTTGAAACTCTTTTGTTACCTAGTGATTCAGCTTTGAGATACTTGAACCAGGAGAGAAGCACAGTGTGCTCTTGTGATCTGAAGTGCTTTTCTGCATTTTCAAAGTTCTAGCATTAACCATTGAAAAATTAAACTACAGGCTTTTTCAGTGCAAATTCGCCTAATCAGGGTAAACATCCAATAGGCTCTAAACAAAAAAACCCATGATGGTGGATTGACCAAATTTGGGGAGCATGAGGGGCACAAGAGAGAATCATTTTGTCAGAGTTTCATTGAAATACACAAAGAAACCTAGTACCCACAAGCTAAGAAACATGGAATTATTTCCAGTTGGCGAAATCGCTTTTGTGTGAGTTTGAAACTCTTTTGCTACCTAGTGATTCAGCTTTGAGATACTTGAACCAGGACAGAAGCACAGTGTGCTCTTGTGAACTAAAGTCTTGTTCTGCATTTTTAAAGTTCTAGCATTAAACCATTTAAGAATTAAACTCACAGGCGTTTTCAGGCATTTTCGCCTAATCAGGGTAAACATCCAATAGACTGTAAACAAAACACCCTTGATGGTCTGATGACCAAACTTGGGGAGCCTTGAGGGGCACATGAGAGAATCATTTTTTCAGAGTTTCATTGAAATACACAAAGAAACCTAGTGACCAGAAGCTAAGAAACATGGAATTATTTCCAGTTCGCTGAAACGCTTTTCTGTGAGTTTGAAACTCTTTTGTTACCTAGTGATTCAGCTTTGAGATACTTGAACCAGGACAGGAGCACAGTGTGCTCTTGTGATCTGAAGTGCTTTTCTGCATTTTCAAAATTCTAGCATTAACCATTGAGGAATTAAACTACAGGCGTTTTTCAGTGAAATTCGCCTAATCAGGGTAAACATCCAATAGGCTCTAAACAAAAAACCCGTGATGGTGGGATACCAAATTTGGGGAGCCATGAGGGGCACAAGAGAGAATCATTTTGTCAGAGTTTCATTGAAATACACAAAGAAATCTAGTGCCCAGAAGCTAAGAAACATGGAATTATTTCCAGTTGGCTAAATCGCTTTTCTGTGAGTTTGAAACTCTTTTCCTACCTAGTGATTCAGCTTTGAGATACTTGAACCAGGACAGGAAGCACAGTGTGCTCTTGTGAACTAAAGTGTTTGTTGTTCTGCGTTTTTAATGTTCTAGCATTAACCATTCAAGAAGTAAACTCACAGGCGTTTTCAGGCATTTTCGCCTAATCAGGGTAAACATCCAATAGACTGTAAAAAAAAACACCCTTGATGGTGGGATGACCAAACATGGGGAGCCTTGAGGGTGACAATGAGAGAATCATTTCTTCAGAGTTTCATTGAAATACACAAAGAATCCTAGTGCCCAGAAGCTAAAGAAAACATGGAATTATTTCCAGATCGCTAAAACGCTTTTCTGTGAGTTTGAATTCTTTTGCTACCTAGTGATTCAGCTTTGAGTTACTTGAAACAGGAGAGAAGCACAGTGTGCTCTTGTGAACTAAAGTGTTGTTCTGCATTTTTAAAGTTCTAGCATTAACCATTTAAGATTTAAACTCACAGGCGTTTTCAGGCATTTTCGCCTAATCAGGGTAAACATCTAGTAGGCTGTAAACAAAAAACCCTTGATTGTGGGATGACCACACTTGGGGAGCCTTGAGGGGCAAATGAGTGAGAGAATCATTTTTTCAGAGTTTCATTGAAATACACAAAGAAACCTAGTGCCCAGTAGCTAAGAAACATGGAATTATTTCCAGTTCCCTAAAACGCTTTTCTGTGAGTTTGAAACTCTTTTGTTACCTAGTGATTCAGCTTTTGAGATACTTGAACCAGGAACGAAGCACAGTGTGCTCATTGTGAACTGAAGTGTTGTTTTGCATTTTTTAAAATGTTCTAGCATTAACCATTTCAAGAATTAAACTCAACAGGGCGTTTTCAGGCATTTTCGACTAATCAGGGTAAACATCCATTATGACTGTAAACAATAAAAACCCTTGATGGTGGATATGACCAAATTGGGGAGCCTTGAGTGGGGCACATAAGAGAGACTTCATTTTCTCAGAGTTTCATTGAAATACACAAAGAAATCTAGTTGGCCAGAAGCTAAGAAACATGGAATTATTTCCAGTTCCCTAAATCGCTTTTCTGTGAGTTTGAAACTCTTTTGTTACTAGTGATTCAGCTTTGAGATACTTGAACCAGGACAGAGCACAGTGTGCTCTTGTGATCTGAAGTGCTTTTCTGCATTTTCAAAGTTCTAGCATTAACCATTGAGGAATTAAACTACAGGAGTTTTCAGTGAAATTTGCCTAATCAGGGTAAACATCCAATTAGGTCTAAACAAAAAACCGTGATTGTGGATTGAACAAATTTGGGGAATCCATGAGGGGCACAAGAGAGATTCATTTTGTCAGAGTTTCATTGAAATACACAAAGAAACCTAGTACCCACAAGCTAAGAAACATGGAATTATTTCCACTTGTCTACAATGCTTTTTCTGTGAGTTTGAAACTCTTTTGCTACCTAGTGATTCAGCTTTGAGATACTTGAAACCAGGAGAGAAGCACAGTGTGCTCTTGTGAAACTAAAGTGTTGTTCTGCATTTTTAAAGTTCTAGCGTTAACCATTTAAGAATTAAACTCACAGGCGTTTTCAGGCATTTTCGCCTAATCAGGGTAAACATCCAATAGACTGTAAACAAAACACCCTTGATGGTCCTGATGACCAACTTGGGGAGGACCTTGAGGGGCACATGAGTGAATCATTTTTTCAGAGTTTCATTGAAATACACAAAGAAACTAGTGACCAGAATCTAAGAAACATGGAATTATTTCCAGTTCGCTAAACGCTTTTCTGTGAGTTTGAAAACTCTTTTGTTACCTAGTGATTCAGCTTTGAGATACTTGAACCAGGAAAGCGCGAAGCACAGTGTGCTCTTGTGATCTGAAGGGCTTTTCTGCATTTTCAAAGTTCTAGCATTAACCATTGAAAAATTAAACTACAGGAGTTTTTCAGTGAAATTCGTCTAATCAGGGTAATTTCATCCAATAGGCTCTAAACACAAAACCCGTGATGGTGGGATGACCAAATTTGGGGAGCCATGAGGGGCACAAGAGAGAATCATTTTGTCAGTAGTTTTCATTGAAATACACAAAGAAACCTAGTACCCACAAGCTAAGAAACATGAAATTATTTCCAGTTGGCGAAATCGCTTTTCTGTGAGTTTGAAAACTCTTTTGCTACCTAGTGAATGAGCTTTGAGATACTTGAACCAGGACAGGATGCACAGTGTGCTCTTGTGAACTAAAGTGTTGTTTTGCATTTTTAAAGTTCTAGACATTAACCATTTAAGATTAAAACTCACAGGCGTTTTCAGGCATTTTCGCCTAATCAGGGTTTAAACATCCATAGACTGTAAACAAAACACCCTTGATGGTGGGATGACCAAACATGGGAGCCTTGAGGGGCACATGAGAGAATCATTTTTTCAGAGTTTCATTGAAATACACAAAGAATGCCTAGTGCCAGAAGCTAAGAAACATGGAATTATTTCCAGTTCTCTAAAACGCTTTTCTGTGAGTTTGAAATTCTTTTATTACCTAGTGATTCAGCTTTGAGATTACTTGATACAGGAACGAAGCACAGTGTGCTCTTGTGATCTGAAGTGCTTTTCTGCATTTTCAAAGTTCTAGCATTAAAACCATTGAGGACTTAAACTACAGGCGTTTTCAGTGAATTTCGGCCTAATCAGGGTAAACATCCAATAGGCTCTAAACAAAAAACCCGTGATGTGTGGGATGACCAAATTTGGGGAGCCATGAGGGGCACAAGAGAGAATCATTTTGTCAGA
This sequence comes from Tamias sibiricus, assembly GCA_025594165.1. Lineage (NCBI taxonomy): Eukaryota > Metazoa > Chordata > Mammalia > Rodentia > Sciuridae > Tamias > Tamias sibiricus. The sequence continues at coordinate 41,392 of JAKELJ010000192.1, read as the reverse complement.
GTTTCATTGAAATACACAAAGAAAAATCCTAGTACCCAGAAGCTAAGAAACATGGAATTATTTCCAGTTTGGCTAAATCGCTTTTCTGTGAGTTTGAAACTCTTTTGCTACCTAGTGATTCAGCTTTGAGATACTTGAACCAGGAGAGGAGCACAGTGTGCTCTTGTGATACTAAAGTGCTGTTCTGCATTTTTAATGTTCTAGCATTAACCATTGAAGAATTAAACTCACAGGCGTTTTCAGGCAATTTGCCTAATCAGGGGTAAACATCCAATAGACTGTAAACAAAAACACCCTTGATGGTGGGATGACCAAACTTGGGGAGCCTTGAGGGGCACAAGAGAGAATCATTTTTTCAGAGTTTCATTGAAATACACAAAGAAACCTAGTGCCCAGAAGCTAAGAAACATGGAATTATTTCCAGTTCCTGTGAGTTGCTAAAACGCTTTTCTGTGAGTTTGAAAACTCTTTTGTTACCTAGTGATTCAGCTTTGAGATACTTGAACCAGGACAGAAGCACAGTGTGCTCTTGTGATCTGAAGTGCTTTTCTGCATTTTCAAAGTTTCTAGCATTAACCATTGAAGGAATTAAACTACAGGCGTTTTCAGTGAAATTCGCCTAATCAGGGTAATCATCCAATAGACTGTAAACAAAAGACCCGTAATGGTGGGATGACCAAACTTTGGGGAGCCTTGAGGGGCACATGAGAGAATCATTTTTTCAGCGTTTCATTGAAATACACAAAGAAACCTAGTACCCAGAAGCTAAGAAACATGGAATTATTTCCAGTTCGCTAAAACGCTTTTCTGTGAGTTTGAAACTCTTTTGTTACCTAGTGATTCAGCTTTGAGATACTTGAACCAAGAAAGAAGCACAATGTGCTCTTGTGATCGGAAGTGTTTTTCTGCATTTTCAAAGTTCTAGCATTAACCATTGAGGAATTAAATGAACAGGCGTTTTCAGTGAAATTCGCCTAATCAGGGTAAACATCCAATAGGCTCTAAACAAAAACCCGTGATGGTGGGATGACCAAATTTGGGGAGCCATGAGAGGAGCACAAGAGAGGAATCATTTTTTCAGAGTTTCATTGAAATACACAAAGAAACCTAGTATCCGGAAGCTAAGAAACATGGAATTGTTTCCAGTTGTCTAAATACGCTTTTCTGTGAGTTTGAAACTCTTTTGCTACCTAGTGATTCCACCTTTGAGATACTTGAAACCAGGACAGGAGCACAGTGTGCTCTTGTGATCTGAAGTGCTTTTCTGCATTTTCAAAGTTCTAGCATTAACCATTGAGGAATTAAAGTACAGGCGTTTTCAGTGAAATTCGCCTAATCAGGGTAAACATCCAATAGGCTCTAAACAAAAAACCGTGATGGTGGATTGACCAAATTTGGGGAGCCATGAGGGGCACAAGAGAGAATCATTTTTGTCAGAATTTCATTGAAATACACAAAGAAATCTAGTACCCAGAAGCTAAGAAACATGGAATTATTTCCAGTTGTCTAAAATCGCTTTTCTGTGAGTTTTGAAAAACTCTTTTGCCTACCTAGAGATTCAGCTTTGAGATACTTGAACCAGGAGAGAAGCACAGTGTGCTCTTGTGAACTAAAGTGTTGTTCTGCGTTTTTCAATGTTCTAGCATTACCTATTCAAGAAGTAAACTCACAGGCGTTTTCAGGCATTTTCGCCTAATTCAGGGTAAACATCCAATAAACTGTAAACAAAACACCCTGATGGTGGGTTGACCAAACTTGGGGAGCCTTGAGGGTCACATGAGAGAATCATTTCTTCAGAGTTTCATTGAAATACACAAAGAATCCTAGTGCCCAGAAGCTAAGAAACATGGAATTATTTCCATATCGGTAAAACGCTTTTCTGTGAGTTTGAAACTCTTTTGTTACCTAGTAATTCAGCTTTGAGATACTTGAACCAGGAAAGAAGCACAGTGTGCTCTTGTGATCTGAATTGCTTTTCTGTATTTCCAAAGTTCTAGCATTAACCATTGAGGAATTAAACTACAGGCTGTTTTCAGTGATGAAATTCGCCTAATCAGTGTAAACATCCAATAGACTGTAAACAAAACACCATTGATGGTGGGATGACCAAACTTAGGGAGCCTTGAGGGGCTCATGAGAGAATCATTTTTTCAGAGTTTCATTGAAATACACAAAGAAAACCTAGTGCCCAGAAGCTAAGAAACATGGAATTATTTCCAGTTCGCTAAAACGCTTTTCTGTGAGTTTGAAACTCTTTGTTACCTAGTGATTCAGCTTTGAGATACCTTGAACCAAGAAAGAAGCATACAATGTGCTCTTGTGATCTGAAGTGTTTTTCTACATTTTTCAAAGTTCTAGATTAACCATTGAGGAATTAAACTAACAGGCGTTTTCAGTGAAATTCGCCTAATCGGGGGTAAACATCCAATAGGCTCTAAACAATAAAACCCGTGATGGTGGGATGACCAAAATTTGGGGTAGCCATGAGGAGCACAAGAGAGAATCATTTTTTCAGCGTTTCATTTGAAATACACAAAAGAAGAAACCTAGTACCCGGAAGCTAAGAAACATGGAATTGTTTCTAGTTGGCTAAATCGCTTTTTTTTCTGTGAGATTGAAAAACTATTTCGCTACCTAGTGATTCAGCATTGAGATACTTGAACAGGACAGGAGCACAGTGTGCTCTGTGTGATCTGAAGTGCTTTTCTGCATTTTCAAAGTTCAAGCATTAACCATTGAGGATTTAAACTACAGGCGTTTTACAGTGAATTCGGCCTAATCAGGGTAAACATCCAATTAGGCTCTAAACAAAAAACCCGTGATGGTGGATTGACCAAATTTGGGGAGCCATGAGGGGCACAAAGAGAATCATTTTGTCAGAGTTTCATTGAAATACACAAAGAAAAACCTACTACCCACAAGGTAAGAAACATGAAATTATTCCAGTTGGGTAAAACAATTTACTGTGAGTTTGAAACTCTTTTGGTAACCTAGTGATTCAACTTTGAGATACTTGAACCAGGAGAGAAGCACAGTGTGCTCTTGTGAACTAAAGTGTTGTTCTGCGTTTTTAAAGTTCTAGCATTAACCATTAAGAATTAAACTCACAGGTGTTTTCAGCCATTTTCGCCTAATCAGGGTAAACATCCAATAGACTGTAAACAAAACACCCTTGATGGTGGGATGACCAATCTTGGGGGAGCCTGAGGGGCAATGAGAGAATCATTTTTTCAGAGTTTCATTGAAATACACAAAGAAACCTAGTGCCAGAAGCTAAGAAACATGGAATGATTTCCAGTTCACTAAAAATGCTTTTCTCTGAGTTTGAAACTCTTTTGCTACTAGTGATTCAGCTTTGAGATACTTTGAACCAAGACAGAAGCACAGTGTGCTTTTGTGATTGAAGTGCTTTTCTGCATTTTCAAAGTTCTATTCATTAACCATTGAGGACTTAAAACTACAGGCGTTTTCAACGTGAGATTCGCCTCAATCAGGGTAAACATCCAATAGACCTGTAACAAAACACCCTTGATGGCTTGGGATGACCAAACTTGGTGGCCATGACCAAACATTTTGGGGAGCCTTGAAACATGGAATTATTTCCAGGGCTAACATGAGTTTGAAAGAATCATTTTTTCAGAGTTTCTCATTGTGAAATAAACAAAGAAACCATTTAAACTCGATCTGAAGTGCTTTTCTGCATTTTCAAAGTTTCTAGCATTAACCATTGAGGAATTAAACTACAGGCGGTTTTCAGTGAAATTCGCCTAATCAGGGTAAACATCCAATAGGCTCTAAAC
>JAKELJ010000192.1:15990-37492 GCA_025594165.1 Tamias sibiricus | reverse complement strand
CAGGGTAAACATCCAATAGACTGTAAACAAAACACCCTTGATGGTGGGATGACCAAATTTGGGGAGCCATGAGGGGCACAAGAGAGAATCATTTTTTCAGAGTTTCATTGAAATACACAAAGAAACTAGTGCCCAGAAGCTAAGAAACATGGAATTATTTCCAGTTCCCTAAAACGCTTTTCTGTGAGTTTGAAACTCTTTTGTTACCTAGTGATTCAGCTTTGAGATACTTGAACCAGGAAGAAGCACAGTGTGCTCTTGTGAACTGAAAGTGCTTTTCTGCATTTTCAAAGTTCTAGCATTAACCATTGAAAATTAAACTACAGGCGTTTTCAGTGAAATTTCGCCTAATCAGGGTAAACATCCAATAGGCTCTAAACAAAAAACCCGTGATGGTGGATTGACCAAATTTGGGGAGCCATGAGGGGCACAAGAGAGAATCATTTTGTCAGAGTTTCATTGAAATACACAAAGAAACCTAGTACCCAGAAGCTAAGAAACATGGAATTATTTCCAGTTGGCTAAATGCTTTTCTGTGAGTTTGAAACTCTTTTGCTACCTAGTGATTCAGCTTTGAGATACTTGAACCAGGACAGAAGCACAGTGTGCTCTTGTGAACTAAAGTGTTTTCTGCATTTTTAAAGTTCTAGCATTAACCATTTAAGAATTAAACTCACAGGCGTTTTCAGGCATTTTCGCCTAATCAGGGTAAACATCCAATAGACTGTAAACAAAACACCCTTGATGGTGGGATGACCAAACTTGGGGAGCCTTGAGGGGCACAAGAGAGAATCATTTTTCAGAGTTTCATTGAAATACACAAAGAAACCTAGTGCCCAGAAGCTAAGAAACATGGAATTATTTCCAGTTCGCTAAAACGCTTTTCTGTGAGTTTGAAACTCTTTTGTTACCTAGTGATTCAGCTTTGAGATACTTGAACCAGGAAGAAGCACAGTGTGCTCTTGTGATCTGAAAGTGCTTTTCTGCATTTTCAAAGTTCTAGCATTAACCATTGAGGAATTAAACTACAGGCGTTTTCAGTGAAATTCGCCTAATCAGGGTAAACATCCAATAGGCTCTAAACAAAAAACCCGTGATGGTGGATGACCAAATTTGGGGAGCCATGAGGGGCACAAGAGAGAATCATTTTGTCAGAGTTTCATTGAAATACACAAAGAAACCTAGTACCCACAAGCTAAGAAACATGGAATTATTTCCAGTTGGCTAAAACGCTTTTCTGTGAGTTTGAAACTCTTTTGCTACCTAGTGATTCAGCTTTGAGATACTTGAACCAGGACAGAAGCACAGTGTGCTCTTGTGAACTAAAGTGTTTTTCTGCGTTTTTAAAAGTTCTAGCATTAACCATTTAAGAATTAAACTCACAGGCGTTTTCAGGCATTTTCGCCTAATCAGGGTAAACATCTAATAGACTGTAAACAAAACACCCTTGATTGTGGGATGACCAATTTGGGGAGCCTTGAGGGGCACAAGAGAGAATCATTTTTTCAGAGTTTCATTGAAATACACAAAGAAACCTAGTGCCCAGAAGCTAAGAAACATGGAATTATTTCCAGTTCCTAAAACGCTTTTCTGTGAGTTTGAAACTCTTTTGTTACCTAGTGATTCAGCTTTGAGATACTTGAACCAGGAAGAAGCACAGTGTGCTCTTGTGATCTGAAGTGCTTTTCTGCATTTTCAAAGTTCTAGCATTAACCATTGAAAAATTAAACTACAGGAGTTTTCAGTGAAATTCGCCTAATCAGGGTAAACATCCAATAGGCTCTAAACAAAAAACCCGTGATGGTGGATTGACCAAATTTGGGGAGCCATGAGGGGCACAAGAGAGAATCATTTTGTCAGAGTTTCATTGAAATACACAAAGAAACCTAGTACCCACAAGCTAAGAAACATGGAATTATTTCCAGTTGGCTAAATCGCTTTTCTGTGAGTTTGAAACTCTTTTGCTACCTAGTGATTCAGCTTTGAGATACTTGAACCAGGACAGAAGCACAGTGTGCTCTTGTGAACTAAAGTGCTTGTTCTGCATTTTTAAAGTTCTAGCATTAACCATTTAAGAATTAAACTCACAGGCGTTTTCAGGCATTTTCGCCTAATCAGGGTAAACATCCAATAGACTGTAAACAAAACACCCTGATGGTGGATGACCAAACTTTTGGGGAGCCTTGAGGGGCACAAGAGAGAATCATTTTTTCAGAGTTTCATTGAAATACACAAAGAAACCTAGTGACCCAGAAGCTAAGAAACATGGAATTATTTCCAGTTCGCTAAAACGCTTTTCTGTGAGTTTGAAACTCTTTTGTTACCTAGTGATTCAGCTTTGAGATACTTGAACCAGGACAGAAGCACAGTGTGCTCTTGTGATCTGAAGTGCTTTTCTGCATTTTCAAAGTTCTAGCATTAACCATTGAGGAATTAAACTACAGGCGTTTTCAGTGAAATTCGCCTAATCAGGGTAAACATCCAATAGGCTCTAAACAAAAAAAACCCGTGATGGTGGATAACCAAATTTGGGGAGCCATGAGGGGCACAAGAGAGAATCATTTTGTCAGAGTTTCATTGAAATACACAAAGAAATCTAGTACCCAGAAGCTAAGAAACATGGAATTATTTCCAGTTGGCTAAATCGCTTTTCTGTGAGTTTGAAACTCTTTTCCTACCTAGTGATTCAGCTTTGAGATACTTGAACCAGGACAGGAGCACAGTGTGCTCTTGTGAACTAAAGTGTTGTTCTGCGTTTTTAATGTTCTAGCATTAACCATTCAAGAATTAAACTCACAGGCGTTTTCAGGCATTTTCGCCTAATCAGGGTAAACATCCAATAGACTGTAAACAAAACACCCTTGATGGTGGGATGACCAAACATGGGGAGCCTTGAGGGTGACAAGAGAGAATCATTTTTTCAGAGTTTCATTGAAATACACAAAGAAACCTAGTGCCCAGAAGCTAAGAAACATGGAATTATTTTCCAGTATCGCTAAAACGCTTTTCTGTGAGTTTGAAATTCTTTTGCTACCTAGTGATTCAGCTTTGAGATTACTTGAAACAGGACAGAAGCACAGTGTGCTCTTGTGAACTAAAGTGTTGTTCTGCGTTTTTAAAGTTCTAGCATTAACCATTTAAGAATTAAACTCACAGGCGTTTTTCAGGCATTTTCGCCTAATCAGGGTAAACATCTAATAGACTGTAAACAAAACACCCTTGATGGTGGGATGACCACACTTGGGGAGCCTTGAGGGGCAAATGAGAGAATCATTTTTTCAGAGTTTCATTGAAATACACAAAGAAAACCTAGTGCCCAGTAGCTAAGAAACATGGAATTATTTCCAGTTCCCTAAAACGCTTTTTCTGTGAGTTTGAAACTCTTTTGTTACCTAGTGATTCAGCTTTGAGATACTTGAACCAGGAACGAAGCACAGTGTGCTCTTGTGATCTGAAGTGCTTTTCTGCATTTTCAAAGTTCTAGCATTAACCATTGAGGAATTAAACTACAGGAGTTTTCAGTGAAATTTGCCTAATCAGGGTAAACATCCATAGGTCTAAACAAAAAACACGTGATGGTGGATTGAACAAATTTGGGGATCCATGAGGGGCACAAGAGAGATTCATTTTGTCAGAGTTTCATTGAAATACACAAAGAAACCTAGTACCCACAAGCTAAGAAACATGGAATTATTTCCACTTGCTACAATGCTTTTCTGTGAGTTTGAAACTCTTTTGCTACCTAGTGATTCAGCTTTGAGATACTTGAACCAGGAGAGAAGCACAGTGTGCTCTTGTGAACTAAAGTGTTTTCTGCATTTTTAAAGTTCTAGCATTAACCATTTAAGAATTAAACTCACAGGCGTTTTCAGGCATTTTCGCCTAATCAGGGTAAACATCCAATAGGCTGTAAACAAAACACCCTTGATGGTGATGACCAAACTTGGGGAGCCTTGAGGGGCACATGAGAGAATCATTTTTTCAGAGTTTCATTGAAATACACAAAGAAACCTAGTACCCAGAATCTAAGAAACATGGAATTATTTCCAGTTCGCTAAAACGCTTTTCTGTGAGTTTGAAACTCTTTTGTTACCTAGTGATTCAGCTTTGAGATACTTGAACCAGGAAAGAAGCACAGTGTGCTCTTGTGATCTGAAGGGCTTTTCTGCATTTTCAAAGTTCTAGCATTAACCATTGAAAAATTAAACTACAGGAGTTTTCAGTGAAATTCGTCTAATCAGGGTAATCATCCAATAGGCTCTAAACAAAAAACCCGTGATGGTGGATTGACCAAATTTGGGGAGCCATGAGGGGCACAAGAGAGAATCATTTTGTCAGAGTATTCATTGAAATACACAAAGAAACCTAGTACCCACAAGCTAAGAAACATGAAATTATTTCCAGTTGGCGAAATCGCTTTTGTGTGAGTTTGAAACTCTTTTGCTACCTAGTGAATGAGCTTTGAGATACTTGAACCAGGACAGAAGCACAGTGTGCTCTTGTGAACTAAAGTCTTGTTCTGCATTTTTAAAGTTCTAGCATTAACCATTTAAGAATTAAACTCACAGGCGTTTTCAGGCATTTTCGCCTAATCAGGGTAAACATCCCATAGACTGTAAACAAAACACCCTTGATGGTGGGATGACCAAACTGGGGGAGCCTTGAGGGGCACATGAGAGAATCATTTTTTCAGAGTTTCATTGAAATACACAAAGAAACCTAGTGACCCAGAAGCTGAGAAACATGGAATTATTTCCAGTTCTCTAAAACACTTTTCTGTGAGTTTGAAACTCTTTTATTACCTTGAGATTCAGCTTTGAGATACTTGAACCAGGAACGAAGCACAGTGTGCGCTTGTGATCTGAAGTGCTTTTCTGCATTTTCAAAGTTCTAGCATTAACCATTGAGGAATTAAACTACAGGCGTTTTCAGTGAAATTCGCCTAATCAGGGTAAACATCCAATAGGCTCTAAACAAAAAACCCGTGATGGTGGGATAACCAAATTTGGGGAGCCATGAGGGGCACAAGAGAGAATCATTTTGTCAGAGTTTCATTGAAATACACAAAGAAATCTAGTACCCAGAAGCTAAGAAACATGGAATTATTTCCAGTTGGCTAAATCGCTTTTCTGTGAGTTTGAAACTCTTTTCCTACCTAGTGATTCAGCTTTGAGATACTTGAACCAGGACAGAAGCACAGTGTGCTCTTGTGAACTAAAGTGTTGTTCTGCATTTTTAATGTTCTAGCATTAACCATTCAAGAAGTAAACTCACAGGCGTTTTCAGGCATTTTCGCCTAATCAGGGTAAACATCCAATAGACTGTAAACAAAACACCCTTGATGGTGGGATGACCAAACATGGGGAGCCTTGAGGGTGACAAGAGAGAATCATTTCTTCAGAGTTTCATTGAAATACACAAAGAACCTAGTGCCCAGAAGCTAAGAAACATGGAATTATTTCCATATCGCTAAAACGCTTTTCTGTGAGTTTGAAATTCTTTTGTTACCTAGTGATTCAGCTTTGAGATACTTGAACCAGGACAGGAGCACAGTGTGCTCTTGTGATCTGAAGTGCTTTTCTGCATTTTCAAAGTTCTAGCATTAACCATTGAGGAATTAAACTACAGGAGTTTTTCAGTGAAATTTGCCTAATCAGGGTAAACATCCAATAGGCTCTAAACAAAAAACCCGTGATGGTGGATTGACCAAATTTGGGGATCCATGAGGGGCACAAGAGAGATTCATTTTGTCAGAGTTTCATTGAAATACACAAAGAAACCTAGTACCCACAAGCTAAGAAACATGGAATTATTTCCACTTGTCTAAATGCTTTTCTGTGAGTTTGAAACTCTTTTGCTACCTAGTGATTCAGCTTTGAGATACTTGAACCAGGAGAGAAGCACAGTGTGCTCTTGTGAACTAAAGTGTTGTTCTGCATTTTTAAAGTTCTAGCATTAACCATTTAAGAATTAAACTCACAGGCGTTTTCAGGCATTTTCGCCTAATCAGGGTAAACATCCAATAGACTGTAAACAAAAAACCCTTGATGGTCTGATGACCAAACTTGGGGAGCCTTGAGGGCACATGAGAGAATCATTTTTTCAGAGTTTCATTGAAATACACAAAGAAACCTAGTGCCCAGAAGCTAAGAAACATGGAATTATTTCCAGTTCGCTAAAACGCTTTTCTGTGAGTTTGAAACTCTTTTGTTACCTAGTGATTCAGCTTTGAGATACTTGAACCAGGAAAGAAGCACAGTGTGCTCTTGTGATCTGAAGGGCTTTTCTGCATTTTCAAAGTTCTAGCATTAACCATTGAAAAATTAAACTACAGGCGTTTTCAGTGAAAATCGCCTAATCAGGGTAAACATCCAATAGGCTCTAAACAAAACACCCGTGATGGTGGATTGACCAAATTTGGGGATTTATGAGGGGCACAAGAGAGAATCATTTTTGTCAGAGTTTCATTGAAATACACAAAGAAACCTAGTACCCACAAGCTAAGAAACATGGAATTATTTCCAGTTGTCTAAAACGCTTTTCTGTGAGTTTGAAACTCTTTTGCTACCTAGTGATTCAGCTTTGAGATACTTGAAACAGGAGAGAAGCACAGTGTGCTCTTGTGAACTAAAGTGTTGTTCTGCGTTTTTAAAGTTCTAGCATTAACCATTTAAGATTTAAACTCACAGGCGTTTTCAGGCATTTTCGCCTAATCAGGGTAAACATCTAGTAGACTGTAAACAAAACACCCTTGATTGTGGGATGACCACACTTGGGGAGCCTTGAGGGGCAAATGAGAGAATCATTTTTTTAGAGTTTCATTGAAATACACAAAGAAACCTAGTGCCCAGTAGCTAAGAAACATGGAATTATTTCCAGTTCCCTAAAACGCTTTTCTGTGAGTTTGAAACTCTTTTGTTACCTAGTGATTCAGCTTTGAGATACTTGAACCAGGAACGAAGCAAGTGTGCTCTTGTGATCTGAAGTGCTTTTCTGCATTTTCAAAGTTCTAGCATTAACCATTGAGGAATTAAACTACAGGAGTTTTCAGTGAAATTTGCCTAATCAGGGTAAACATCCATTAGGCTCTAAACAAAAAACCCGTGATTGTGGATTGAACAAATTTGGGGATCCATGAGGGGCACAAGAGAGATTCATTTTGTCAGAGTTTCATTGAAATACACAAAGAAACCTAGTACCCACAAGCTAAGAAACATGGAATTATTTCCACTTGTCTACAATGCTTTTCTGTGAGTTTGAAACTCTTTTGCTACCTAGTGATTCAGCTTTGAGATACTTGAACCAGGAGAGAAGCACAGTGTGCTCTTGTGAACTAAAGTGTTGTTCTGCATTTTTAAAGTTCTAGCATTAACCATTTAAGAATTAAACTCACAGGCGTTTTCAGGCATTTTCGCCTAATCAGGGTAAACATCCAATAGACTGTAAACAAAACACCCTTGATGGTCTGATGACCAAACTTGGGGAGCCTTGAGGGGCACATGAGAGAATCATTTTTTCAGAGTTTCATTGAAATACACAAAGAAACCTAGTGACCAGAAGCTAAGAAACATGGAATTATTTCCAGTTCGCTGAAACGCTTTTCTGTGAGTTTGAAACTCTTTTGTTACCTAGTGATTCAGCTTTGAGATACTTGAACCAGGACAGGAGCACAGTGTGCTCTTGTGATCTGAAGTGCTTTTCTGCATTTTCAAAATTCTAGCATTAACCATTGAGGAATTAAACTACAGGCTTTTTCAGTGAAATTCGCCTAATCAGGGTAAACATCCAATAGGCTCTAAACAAAAAACCCGTGATGGTGGGATAACCAATTTGGGGAGCCATTAGGGGCACAAGAGAGAATCATTTTGTCAGAGTTTCATTGAAATACACAAAGAAATCTAGTACCCAGAAGCTAAGAAACATGGAATTATTTCCAGTTGGCTAAATCGCTTTTCTGTGAGTTTGAAACTCTTTTCCTACCTAGTGATTCAGCTTTGAGATACTTGAACCAGGACAGGAGCACAGTGTGCTCTTGTGAACTAAAGTGTTGTTCTGCGTTTTTAAAGTTCTAGCATTAACCATTCAAGAAGTAAACTCACAGGCGTTTTCAGGCATTTTCGCCTAATCAGGGTAAACATCCAATAGACTGTAAAAAAAACACCCTTGATGGTGGGATGACCAAACATTGGGGAGCCTTGAGGGGTGCACAAGAGAGAATCATTTCTTCAGAGTTTCATTGAAATACACAAAGAAACCTAGTGCCCAGAAGCTAAGAAACATGGAATTATTTCCATATCGCTAAAACGCTTTTCTGTGAGTTTGAAACTCTTTTGTTACTTTTGATTCTACTTGAACCAGGAAAGAAGCACAGTGTGCTCTTGTGATGAAGGGCTTTTCAGTTCTTTAACCATTGAGTTAAACTTTTTCAGTGAAACGCCTAGGAGAGAAGGGGAGCACACAAGAGAGAATGTCAGAGTTTCATCTAGTGCTAACTAAAAAACGTGTGAGTTTTGTTCTACCTAGTGATTCAGTTTTTACTTGAAACAGGAGAGAAGCACAGTGTGCTCTTGTGAAAGTTCTAGCATTAACCATTTAAGATTTAAACTCACAGGCGTTTTCAGGCATTTTCGCCTAATCAGGGTAAACATCTAGTAGACTGTAAACAAAACACCCTTGATTGTGGGATGACCACACTTGGGGAGCCTTGAGGGGCAAATGAGAGAATCATTTTTTCAGAGTTTCATTGAAATACACAAAGAAACCTAGTGCCCAGTAGCTAAGAAACATGGAATTATTTCCAGTTCCCTAAAACGCTTTTCTGTGAGTTTGAAACTCTTTTGTTACCTAGTGATTCAGCTTTGAGATACTTGAACCAGGAACGAAGCACAGTGTGCTCTTGTGATCTGAAGTGCTTTTCTGCATTTTCAAAGTTCTAGCATTAACCATTGAGGAATTAAACTACAGGAGTTTTCAGTGAAATTTGCCTAATCAGGGTAAACATCCATTAGGTCTAAACAAAAAACACGTGATTGTGGATTGAACAAATTTGGGGATCCATGAGGGGCACAAGAGAGATTCATTTTGTCAGAGTTTCATTGAAATACACAAAGAAACCTAGTACCCACAAGCTAAGAAACATGGAATTATTTCCACTTGTCTACAATGCTTTTCTGTGAGTTTGAAACTCTTTTGCTACCTAGTGATTCAGCTTTGAGATACTTGAACCAGGAGAGAAGCACAGTGTGCTCTTGTGAACTAAAGTGTTGTTCTGCATTTTTAAAGTTCTAGCATTAACCATTTAAGAATTAAACTCACAGGCGTTTTCAGGCATTTTCGCCTAATCAGGGTAAACATCCAATAGACTGTAAACAAAACACCCTTGATGGTCTGATGACCAAACTTGGGGAGCCTTGAGGGGCACATGAGAGAATCATTTTTTCAGAGTTTCATTGAAATACACAAAGAAACCTAGTGACCAGAAGCTAAGAAACATGGAATTATTTCCAGTTCGCTGAAACGCTTTTCTGTGAGTTTGAAACTCTTTTGTTACCTAGTGATTCAGCTTTGAGATACTTGAACCAGGACAGGAGCACAGTGTGCTCTTGTGATCTGAAGTGCTTTTCTGCATTTTCAAAATTCTAGCATTAACCATTGAGGAATTAAACTACAGGCTTTTTCAGTGAAATTCGCCTAATCAGGGTAAACATCCAATAGGCTCTAAACAAAAAACCCGTGATGGTGGGATAACCAAATTTGGGGAGCCATTAGGGGCACAAGAGAGAATCATTTTGTCAGAGTTTCATTGAAATACACAAAGAAATCTAGTACCCAGAAGCTAAGAAACATGGAATTATTTCCAGTTGGCTAAATCGCTTTTCTGTGAGTTTGAAACTCTTTTCCTACCTAGTGATTCAGCTTTGAGATACTTGAACCAGGACAGGAGCACAGTGTGCTCTTGTGAACTAAAGTGTTGTTCTGCGTTTTTAATGTTCTAGCATTAACCATTCAAGAAGTAAACTCACAGGCGTTTTCAGGCATTTTCGCCTAATCAGGGTAAACATCCAATAGACTGTAAAAAAAACACCCTTGATGGTGGGATGACCAAACATGGGGAGCCTTGAGGGTGACAAGAGAGAATCATTTCTTCAGAGTTTCATTGAAATACACAAAGAATCCTAGTGCCCAGAAGCTAAGAAACATGGAATTATTTCCATATCGCTAAAACGCTTTTCTGTGAGTTTGAAATTCTTTTGCTACCTAGTGATTCAGCTTTGAGTTACTTGAAACAGGAGAGAAGCACAGTGTGCTCTTGTGAACTAAAGTGTTGTTCTGCGTTTTTAAAGTTCTAGCATTAACCATTTAAGATTTAAACTCACAGGCGTTTTCAGGCATTTTCGCCTAATCAGGGTAAACATCTAGTAGACTGTAAACAAAACACCCTTGATTGTGGGATGACCACACTTGGGGAGCCTTGAGGGGCAAATGAGAGAATCATTTTTTCAGAGTTTCATTGAAATACACAAAGAAACCTAGTGCCCAGTAGCTAAGAAACATGGAATTATTTCCAGTTCCCTAAAACGCTTTTCTGTGAGTTTGAAACTCTTTTGTTACCTAGTGATTCAGCTTTGAGATACTTGAACCAGGAACGAAGCACAGTGTGCTCTTGTGATCTGAAGTGCTTTTCTGCATTTTCAAAGTTCTAGCATTAACCATTGAGGAATTAAACTACAGGAGTTTTCAGTGAAATTTGCCTAATCAGGGTAAACATCCATTAGGTCTAAACAAAAAACACGTGATTGTGGATTGAACAAATTTGGGGATCCATGAGGGGCACAAGAGAGATTCATTTTGTCAGAGTTTCATTGAAATACACAAAGAAACCTAGTACCCACAAGCTAAGAAACATGGAATTATTTCCACTTGTCTACAATGCTTTTCTGTGAGTTTGAAACTCTTTTGCTACCTAGTGATTCAGCTTTGAGATACTTGAACCAGGAGAGAAGCACAGTGTGCTCTTGTGAACTAAAGTGTTGTTCTGCATTTTTAAAGTTCTAGCATTAACCATTTAAGAATTAAACTCACAGGCGTTTTCAGGCATTTTCGCCTAATCAGGGTAAACATCCAATAGACTGTAAACAAAACACCCTTGATGGTCTGATGACCAAACTTGGGGAGCCTTGAGGGGCACATGAGAGAATCATTTTTTCAGAGTTTCATTGAAATACACAAAGAAACCTAGTGCCCAGAAGCTAAGAAACATGGAATTATTCCAGTTCGCTAAAACGCTTTTCTGTGAGTTTGAAACTCTTTTGTTACCTAGTGATTCAGCTTTGAGATACTTGAACCAGGAAAGAAGCACAGTGTGCTCTTGTGATCTGAAGTGCTTTTCTGCATTTTCAAAGTTCTAGCATTAACCATTGAAAAATTAAACTACAGGAGTTTTCAGTGAAATTCGTCTAATCAGGGTAAACATCCAATAGGCTCTAAACAAAAAACCCGTGATGGTGGATTGACCAAATTTGGGGAGCCATGAGGGGCACAAGAGAGAATCATTTTGTCAGAGTTTCATTGAAATACACAAAGAAACCTAGTACCCACAAGCTAAGAAACATGAAATTATTTCCAGTTGGCTAAATCGCTTTTCTGTGAGTTTGAAACTCTTTTGCTACCTAGTGATTGAGCTTTGAGATACTTGAACCAGGACAGAAGCACAGTGTGCTCTTGTGAACTAAAGTCTTGTTCTGCATTTTTAAAGTTCTAGCATTAACCATTTAAGAATTAAACTCACAGGCGTTTTCAGGCATTTTCGCCTAATCAGGGTAAACATCCCATAGACTGTAAACAAAACACCCTTGATGGTGGGATGACCAAACTGGGGGAGCCATGAGGGGCACATGAGAGAATCATTTTTTCAGAGTTTCATTGAAATACACAAAGAAACCTAGTGACCAGAAGCTGAGAAACATGGAATTATTTCCAGTTCTCTAAAACACTTTTCTGTGAGTTTGAAACTCTTTTATTACCTTGAGATTCAGCTTTGAGATACTTGAACCAGGAACGAAGCACAGTGTGCGCTTGTGATCTGAAGTGCTTTTCTGCATTTTCAAAGTTCTAGCATTAACCATTGAGGAATTAAACTACAGGCGTTTTCAGTGAAATTTCGCCTAATCAGGGTAAACATCCAATAGGCTCTAAACAAAAAACCCGTGATGGTGGGATAACCAAATTTGGGGAGCCATGAGGGGCACAAGAGAGAATCATTTTTTCAGAGTTTCATTGAAATACACAAAGAAATCTAGTACCCAGAAGCTAAGAAACATGGAATTATTTCCAGTTGGCTAAATCGCTTTTCTGTGAGTTTGAAACTCTTTTCCTACCTAGTGATTCAGCTTTGAGATACTTGAACCAGGACAGGAGCACAGTGTGCTCTTGTGAACTAAAGTGTTGTTTTGCATTTTTAATGTTCTAGCATTAACCATTCAAGAAGTAAACTCACAGGCGTTTTCAGGCATTTTCGCCTAATCAGGGTAAACATCCAATAGACTGTAAACAAAACACCCTTGATGGTGGGATGACCAAACATGGGGAGCCTTGAGGGTGACAAGAGAGAATCATTTCTTCAGAGTTTCATTGAAATACACAAAGAACCCTAGTGCCCAGAAGCTAAGAAACATGGAATTATTTCCATATCGCTAAAACGCTTTTCTGTGAGTTTGAAATTCTTTTGCTACCTAGTGATTCAGCTTTGAGATACTTGAACCAGGACAGGAGCACAGTGTGCTCTTGTGATCTGAAGTGCTTTTCTGCATTTTCAAAGTTCTAGCATTAACCATTGAGGAATTAAACTACAGGAGTTTTCAGTGAAATTTGCCTAATCAGGGTAAACATCCAATAGGCTCTAAACAAAAAACCCGTGATTGTGGATTGACCAAATTTGGGGATCCATGAGGGGCACAAGAGAGATTCATTTTGTCAGAGTTTCATTGAAATACACAAAGAAACCTAGTACCCACAAGCTAAGAAACATGGAATTATTTCCACTTGTCTACAATGCTTTTCTGTGAGTTTGAAACTCTTTTGCTACCTAGTGATTCAGCTTTGAGATACTTGAACCAGGAGAGAAGCACAGTGTGCTCTTGTGAACTAAAGTGTTGTTCTGCATTTTTAAAGTTCTAGCATTAACCATTTAAGAATTAAACTCACAGGCGTTTTCAGGCATTTTCGCCTAATCAGGGTAAACATCCAATAGACTGTAAACAAAAAACCCTTGATGGTCTGATGACCAAACTTGGGGAGCCTTGAGGGGCACATGAGAGAATCATTTTTTCAGAGTTTCATTGAAATACACAAAGAAACCTAGTGCCCAGAAGCTAAGAAACATGGAATTATTTCCAGTTCGCTAAAACGCTTTTCTGTGAGTTTGAAACTCTTTTGTTACCTAGTGATTCAGCTTTGAGATACTTGAACCAGGAAAGAAGCACAGTGTGCTCTTGTGATCTGAAGGGCTTTTCTGCATTTTCAAAGTTCTAGCATTAACCATTGAAAAATTAAACTACAGGCGTTTTCAGTGAAATTCGCCTAATCAGGGTAAACATCCAATAGGCTCTAAACAAAAAACCCGTGATGGTGGATTGACCAAATTTGGGGAGCCATGAGGGGCACAAGAGAGAATCATTTTGTCAGAGTTTCATTGAAATACACAAAGAAACCTAGTACCCACAAGCTAAGAAACATGGAATTATTTCCAGTTGTCTAAAACGCTTTTCTGTGAGTTTGAAACTCTTTTGCTACCTAGTGATTCAGCTTTGAGTTACTTGAAACAGGAGAGAAGCACAGTGTGCTCTTGTGAACTAAAGTGTTGTTCTGCGTTTTTAAAGTTCTAGCATTAACCATTTAAGATTTAAACTCACAGGCGTTTTCAGGCATTTTCGCCTAATCAGGGTAAACATCTAGTAGACTGTAAACAAAACACCCTTGATTGTGGGATGACCACACTTGGGGAGCCTTGAGGGGCAAATGAGAGAATCATTTTTTTTCAGAGTTTCATTGAAATACACAAAGAAACCTAGTGCCCAGTAGCTAAGAAACATGGAATTATTTCCAGTTCCCTAAAACGCTTTTCTGTGAGTTTGAAACTCTTTTGTTACCTAGTGATTCAGCTTTGAGATACTTGAACCAGGAACGAAGCACAGTGTGCTCTTGTGATCTGAAGTGCTTTTCTGCATTTTCAAAGTTCTAGCATTAACCATTGAGGAATTAAACTACAGGAGTTTTCAGTGAAATTTGCCTAATCAGGGTAAACATCCATTAGGCTCTAAACAAAAAACCCGTGATTGTGGATTGACCAAATTTGGGGATCCATGAGGGGCACAAGAGAGAATCATTTTGTCAGAGTTTCATTGAAATACACAAAGAAACCTAGTACCCACAAGCTAAGAAACATGGAATTATTTCCACTTGTCTACAATGCTTTTCTGTGAGTTTGAAACTCTTTTGCTACCTAGTGATTCAGCTTTGAGATACTTGAACCAGGAGAGAAGCACAGTGTGCTCTTGTGAACTAAAGTGTTGTTCTGCATTTTTAAAGTTCTAGCATTAACCATTTAAGAATTAAACTCACAGGCGTTTTCAGGCATTTTCGCCTAATCAGGGTAAACATCCAATAGACTGTAAACAAAACACCCTTGATGGTCTGATGACCAAACTTGGGGAGCCTTGAGGGGCACATGAGAGAATCATTTTTTCAGAGTTTCATTGAAATACACAAAGAAACCTAGTGACCCAGAAGCTAAGAAACATGGAATTATTTCCAGTTCGCTGAAACGCTTTTCTGTGAGTTTGAAACTCTTTTGTTACCTAGTGATTCAGCTTTGAGATACTTGAACCAGGACAGGAGCACAGTGTGCTCTTGTGATCTGAAGTGCTTTTCTGCATTTTCAAAATTCTAGCATTAACCATTGAGGAATTAAACTACAGGCTTTTTCAGTGAAATTCGCCTAATCAGGGTAAACATCCAATAGGCTCTAAACAAAAAACCCGTGATGGTGGGATAACCAAATTTGGGGAGCCATGAGGGGCACAAGAGAGAATCATTTTGTCAGAGTTTCATTGAAATACACAAAGAAATCCTAGTACCCAGAAGCTAAGAAACATGGAATTATTTCCAGTTGGCTAAATCGCTTTTCTGTGAGTTTGAAACTCTTTTGTTACCTAGTGATTCAGCTTTGAGATACTTGAACCAGGACAGGAGCACAGTGTGCTCTTGTGAACTAAAGTGTTGTTCTGCGTTTTTAAAGTTCTAGCATTAACCATTCAAGAATTAAACTCACAGGCGTTTTCAGGCATTTTCGCCTAATCAGGGTAAACATCCAATAGACTGTAAACAAAAAACCCTTGATGGTGGGATGACCAAACATTGGGGAGCCTTGAGGGGCACAAGAGAGAATCATTTTGTCAGAGTTTCATTGAAATACACAAAGAAACCTAGTACCCAGAAGCTAAGAAACATGGAATTATTTCCATTCGCTAAAACGCTTTTCTGTGAGTTTGAAACTCTTTTGCTACCTAGTGATTCAGCTTTGAGTTACTTGAAACCAGGAGAGAAGCACAGTGTGCTCTTGTGAACTAAAGTGTTGTTCTGCGTTTTTAAAGTTCTAGCATTAACCATTTAAGAATTAAACTCACAGGCGTTTTCAGGCATTTTCGCCTAATCAGGGTAAACATCTAGTAGACTGTAAACAAAACACCCTTGATTGTGGGATGACCAAACTTGGGGAGCCTTGAGGGGCACATGAGAGAATCATTTTTTCAGAGTTTCATTGAAATACACAAAGAAACCTAGTGCCCAGAAGCTAAGAAACATGGAATTATTTCCAGTTCGCTAAAACGCTTTTCTGTGAGTTTGAAACTCTTTTGTTACCTAGTGATTCAGCTTTGAGATACTTGAACCAGGAACGAAGCACAGTGTGCTCTTGTGATCTGAAGTGCTTTTCTGCATTTTCAAAGTTCTAGCATTAACCATTGAGGAATTAAACTACAGGAGTTTTCAGTGAAATTTGCCTAATCAGGGTAAACATCCAATAGGCTCTAAACAAAAAACCCGTGATGGTGGATTGACCAAATTTGGGGAGCCATGAGGGGCACAAGAGAGAATCATTTTGTCAGAGTTTCATTGAAATACACAAAGAAACCTAGTACCCACAAGCTAAGAAACATGGAATTATTTCCAGTTGGCTAAAACGCTTTTCTGTGAGTTTGAAACTCTTTTGCTACCTAGTGATTCAGCTTTGAGATACTTGAACCAGGAGAGAAGCACAGTGTGCTCTTGTGAACTAAAGTGTTGTTCTGCATTTTTAAAGTTCTAGCATTAACCATTTAAGAATTAAACTCACAGGCGTTTTCAGGCATTTTCGCCTAATCAGGGTAAACATCCAATAGACTGTAAACAAAAAACCCTTGATGGTGGGATGACCAAACTTGGGGAGCCTTGAGGGGCACATGAGAGAATCATTTTTTCAGAGTTTCATTGAAATACACAAAGAAACCTAGTGCCCAGAAGCTAAGAAACATGGAATTATTTCCAGTTCGCTAAAACGCTTTTCTGTGAGTTTGAAACTCTTTTGTTACCTAGTGATTCAGCTTTGAGATACTTGAACCAGGAAGAAGCACAGTGTGCTCTTGTGATCTGAAGTGCTTTTCTGCATTTTCAAAGTTCTAGCATTAACCATTGAGGAATTAAACTAACAGGCGTTTTCAGTGAAATTCGCCTAATCAGGGTAAACATCCAATAGGCTCTAAACAAAACACCCTTGATGGTGGGATGACCAAATTTGGGGAGCCATGAGGGGCACAAGAGAGAATCATTTTGTCAGAGTTTCATTGAAATACACAAAGAAACCTAGTACCCACAAGCTAAGAAACATGGAATTATTTCCAGTTGGCTAAAACGCTTTTCTGTGAGTTTGAAACTCTTTTGCTACCTAGTGATTCAGCTTTGAGATACTTGAACCAGGACAGAAGCACAGTGTGCTCTTGTGATCTGAAGTGCTTTTCTGCATTTTCAAAGTTCTAGCATTAACCATTGAGGAATTAAACTACAGGCGTTTTCAGTGAAATTCGCCTAATCAGGGTAAACATCCAATAGGCTCTAAACAAAAAACCCGTGATGGTGGATTGACCAAATTTGGGGAGCCATGAGGGGCACAAGAGAGAATCATTTTGTCAGAGTTTCATTGAAATACACAAAGAAACCTAGTACCCACAAGCTAAGAAACATGAAATTATTTCCAGTTGGCTAAAACGCTTTTCTGTGAGTTTGAAACTCTTTTGCTACCTAGTGAATCAGCTTTGAGATACTTGAACCAGGACAGAAGCACAGTGTGCTCTTGTGAACTAAAGTCTTGTTCTGCATTTTTAAAGTTCTAGCATTAACCATTTAAGAATTAAACTCACAGGCGTTTTCAGGCATTTTCGCCTAATCAGGGTAAACATCCCATAGACTGTAAACAAAACACCCTTGATGGTGGGATGACCAAACTGGGGGAGCCTTGAGGGGCACATGAGAGAATCATTTTTTCAGAGTTTCATTGAAATACACAAAGAAACCTAGTGACCAGAAGCTAAGAAACATGGAATTATTTCCAGTTCTCTAAAACACTTTTCTGTGAGTTTGAAACTCTTTTATTACCTTGAGATTCAGCTTTGAGATACTTGAACCAGGAACGAAGCACAGTGTGCGCTTGTGATCTGAAGTGCTTTTCTGCATTTTCAAAGTTCTAGCATTAACCATTGAGGAATTAAACTACAGGCGTTTTCAGTGAAATTCGCCTAATCAGGGTAAACATCCAATAGGCTCTAAACAAAAAACCCGTGATGGTGGGATAACCAAATTTGGGGAGCCATGAGGGGCACAAGAGAGAATCATTTTGTCAGAGTTTCATTGAAATACACAAAGAAATCTAGTACCCAGAAGCTAAGAAACATGGAATTATTTCCAGTTGGCTAAATCGCTTTTCTGTGAGTTTGAAACTCTTTTCCTACCTAGTGATTCAGCTTTGAGATACTTGAACCAGGACAGAAGCACAGTGTGCTCTTGTGAACTAAAGTGTTGTTCTGCATTTTTAATGTTCTAGCATTAACCATTCAAGAAGTAAACTCACAGGCGTTTTCAGGCATTTTCGCCTAATCAGGGTAAACATCCAATAGACTGTAAACAAAACACCCTTGATGGTGGGATGACCAAACATGGGGAGCCTTGAGGGTGACAAGAGAGAATCATTTCTTCAGAGTTTCATTGAAATACACAAAGAAACCTAGTGCCCAGAAGCTAAGAAACATGGAATTATTTCCAGTTCGCTAAAACGCTTTTCTGTGAGTTTGAAACTCTTTTGTTACCTAGTGATTCAGCTTTGAGATACTTGAACCAGGACAGGAGCACAGTGTGCTCTTGTGATCTGAAGTGCTTTTCTGCATTTTCAAAGTTCTAGCATTAACCATTGAGGAATTAAACTACAGGCGTTTTCAGTGAAATTCGCCTAATCAGGGTAAACATCCAATAGGCTCTAAACAAAAAACCCGTGATGGTGGATTGACCAAATTTGGGGAGCCATGAGGGGCACAAGAGAGAATCATTTTGTCAGAGTTTCATTGAAATACACAAAGAAACCTAGTACCCAGAAGCTAAGAAACATGGAATTATTTCCAGTTGTCTAAAACGCTTTTCTGTGAGTTTGAAACTCTTTTGTACCTAGTGATTCAGCTTTGAGATACTTGAACCAGGAGAGAAGCACAGTGTGCTCTTGTGAACTAAAGTGTTGTTCTGCATTTTTAAAGTTCTAGCATTAACCATTTAAGAATTAAACTCACAGGCGTTTTCAGTGATTTTCGCCTAATCAGGGTAAACATCCAATAGACTGTAAACAAAAAACCCTTGATGGTGGATGACCAAACTTTGGGAGCCATGAGGGGCACATGAGAGAATCATTTTTTCAGAGTTTCATTGAAATACACAAAGAAACCTAGTGCCCAGAAGCTAAGAAACATGGAATTATTTCCAGTTCGCTAAAACGCTTTTCTGTGAGTTTGAAACTCTTTTGTTACCTAGTGATTCAGCTTTGAGATACTTGAACCAGGACAGGAGCACAGTGTGCTCTTGTGATCTGAAGTGCTTTTCTGCATTTTCAAAGTTCTAGCATTAACCATTGAGGAATTAAACTACAGGCGTTTTCAGTGAAATTCGCCTAATCAGGGTAAACATCCAATAGGCTCTAAACAAAAAACCCGTGATGGTGGATTGACCAAATTTGGGGAGCCATGAGGGGCACAAGAGAGAATCATTTTGTCAGAGTTTCATTGAAATACACAAAGAAACCTAGTACCCAGAAGCTAAGAAACATGAATTATTTCCAGTTGTCTAAAACGCTTTTCTGTGAGTTTGAAACTCTTTTGCTACCTAGTGATTCAGCTTTGAGATACTTGAACCAGGAGAGAAGCACAGTGTGCTCTTGTGAACTAAAGTGTTGTTCTGCGTTTTTAAAGTTCTAGCATTAACCATTTAAGAAGTAAACTCACAGGCGTTTTCAGGCATTTTCGCCTAATCAGGGTAAACATCCAATAGACTGTAAACAAAACACCCTTGATGGTGGGATGACCAAACTTGGGGAGCCTTGAGGGTGCACATGAGAGAATCATTTTTTCAGAGTTTCATTGAAATACACAAAGAAAACCTAGTGCCCAGAAGCTAAGAAACATGGAATTATTTCCAGTATCGGTAAAACGCTTTTCTGTGAGTTTGAAACTCTTTTGTTACCTAGTGATTCAGCTTTGAGATACTTGAACCAGGAAAGAAGCACAGTGTGCTCTTGTGATCTGAAGTGCTTTTCTGCATTTTTCCAAAGTTCTAGCATTAACCATTGAGGAATTAAACTACAGGCGTTTTCAGTGAAATTCGCCTAATCAGGGTAAACATCCAATAGACTGTAAACAAAAAACCCGTGATGGTGGATTGACCAAATTTGGGGATCCTTGAGGGGCACATGAGAGATTCATTTTGTCAGAGTTTCATTGAAATACACAAAGAAACCTAGTGCCCAGAAGCTAAGAAACATGGAATTATTTCCAGTTCGTCTAAATGCTTTTCTGTGAGTTTGAAACTCTTTTGCTACCTAGTGATTCAGCTTTGAGATACTTGAACCAGGAAAGAAGCACAATGTGCTCTTGTGATCTGAAGTGTTTTTTCTGCATTTTCAAAGTTCTAGCATTAACCATTTAAGGAATTAAACTAACAGGCGTTTTCAGTGAAATTCGCCTAATCAGGGTAAACATCCAATAGGCTCTAAACAAAAAACCCTTGATGGTGGGATGACCAAATTTGGGTAGCCATGAGGAGCACAAGAGAGAATCATTTTTTCAGAGTTTCATTGAAATACACAAAAGAAACCTAGTACCCGAAGCTAAGAAACATGGAATTATTTCCAGTTGGCTAAATCGCTTTTCTGTGAGTTTGAAACTCTTTTCGTTACCTAGTGATTCAGCTTTGAGATACTTGAACCAGGACAGGAGCACAGTGTGCTCTTGTGATCTGAAGTGCTTTTCTGCATTTTCAAAGTTCTAGCATTAACCATTGAGGAATTAAACTACAGGCGTTTTCAGTGAAATTCGCCTAATCAGGGTAAACATCCAATAGGCTCTAAACAAAAAACCCGTGATGGTGGATTGACCAAATTTGGGGAGCCATGAGGGGCACAAGAGAGAATCATTTTGTCAGAGTTTCATTGAAATACACAAAGAAACCTAGTACCCACAAGCTAAGAAACATGAAATTACTTTCCAGTTGGCTAAAACAATTTTCTGTGAGTTTGAAACTCTTTTGCTACCTAGTGATTCAGCTTTGAGATACTTGAACCAGGACAGAAGCACAGTGTGCTCTTGTGAACTAAAGTCTTGTTCTGCATTTTTAAAGTTCTAGCATTAACCATTTAAGAATTAAACTCACAGGCGTTTTCAGGCATTTTCGCCTAATCAGGGTAAACTTCCAATAGACTGTAAACAAAACACCCTTGATGGTGGGATGACCAAACTTGGGGAGCCTTGAGGGGCACATGAGAGAATCATTTTTTCAGAGTTTCATTGAAATACACAAAGAAACCTAGTTCCCAGAAGCTAAGAAACATGGAATTATTTCCAGTTGTCTCTAAAACACTTTTCTGTGAGTTTGAAACTCTTTTATTACCTAGTGATTCAGCTTTGAGATACTTGAACCAGGAACGAAGCACAGTGTGCTCTTGTGATCTGAAGTGCTTTTCTGCATTTTCAAAGTTCTAGCATTAACCATTGAGGAATTAAACTACAGGCGTTTTCAGTGAAATTCGCCTAATCAGGGTAAACATCCAATAGGCTCTAAACAAAAAACCCGTGATGGTGGATACCAAATTTGGGGAGCCATTGAGGGGCACAAGAGAGAATCATTTTGTCAGAGTTTCATTGAAATACACAAAGAAATCTAG
>JAKELJ010000192.1:0-15890 GCA_025594165.1 Tamias sibiricus | reverse complement strand
ACCATCAAGGGTGTTTTGTTTACAGTCTATTGGATGTTTACCCTGATTAGGCGAAAATGCCTGAAAACGCCTGTGAGTTTAATTCTTAAATGGTTAATGCTAGAACTTTAAAAATGCAGAACAGCACTTTAGTTCACAAGAGCACACTGTGCTTCGTCTCCTGGTTCAAGTATCTCAAAGCTGAATCACTAGGTAGCAAAAGAGTTTCAAACTCACAGAAAAGCATTGTAGACAACTGGAAATAATTCCATGTTTCTTAGCTTGTGGGTACTAGGTTTCTTTGTGTATTTCAATGAAACTCTGACAAAATGAATCTCTCTTGTGCCCCTCATGGCTCCCCAAGTTTGGTCAATCCACAATCACGGGTTTTTTGTTTAGAGCCTATTGGATGTTTACCCTGATTAGGCAAATTTCACTGAAAACTCCTGTAGTTTAATTCCTCAATGGTTAATGCTAGAACTTTGAAAATGCAGAAAAAGCACTTCAGATCACAAGAGCACACTGTGCTCCTGTCCTGGTTCAAGTATCTCAAAGCTGAATCACTAGGTAGCAAAAGAATTTCAAACTCACAGAAAAGCGTTTTAGACGATATGGAAATAATTCCATGTTTCTTAGCTTCTGGGCACTAGGTTTCTTTGTGTATTTCAATGAAACTCTGAAAAAAAATGATTCTCTCTTGTCACCCTCAAGGCTCCCCATGTTTGGTCATCCCACCATCAAGGGTGTTTTGTTTACAGACTATTGGATGTTTACCCTGATTAGGCGAAAATGCCTGAAAACGCCTGTGAGTTTACTTCTTGAATGGTTAATGCTAGAACTTTAAAAATGCAGAACAACACTTTAGTTCACAAGAGCACACTGTGCTCCTGTCCTGGTTCAAGTATCTCAAAGCTGAATCACTAGGTAGCAAAAGAGTTTCAAACTCACAGAAAAGCGATTTAGCCAACTGGAAATAATTCCATGTTTCTTAGCTTCTGGGTACTAGATTTCTTTGTGTATTTCAATGAAACTCTGACAAAATGATTCTCTCTTGTGCCCCTCATGGCTCCCCAAATTTGGTTATCCCACCATCACGGGTTTTTTGTTTAGAGTCTATTGGATGTTTACCCTGATTAGGCGAATTTCACTGAAAACGCCTGTAGTTTAATTCCTCAATGGTTAATGCTAGAACTTTGAAAATGCAGAAAAGCACTTCAGATCACAAGCGCACACTGTGCTTCGTTCCTGTTTCAAGTATCTCAAAGCTGAATCACTAGGTAGCAAAAGAGTTTCAAACTCACAGAAAAGTGTTTTAGAGAACTGGAAATAATTCCATGTTTCTTAGCTTCTGGTCACTAGGTTTCTTTGTGTATTTCAATGAAACTCTGAAAAAATGATTCTCTCTTGTGCCCCTCAAGGCTCCCCAGTTTGGTCATCCCACCATCAAGGGTGTTTTGTTTACAGTCTATTGGATGTTTACCCTGATTAGGCGAATTGCCTGAAAACGCCTGTGAGTTTAATTCTTAAATGGTTAATGCTAGAACTTTAAAAATGCAGAACAGCACTTTAGTTCACAAGAGCACACTGTGCTTCTGTCCTGGTTCAAGTATCTCAAAGCTCTGAATCACTAGGTAGGAAAAGAGTTTCAAACTCACAGAAAAGCGATTTCGCCAACTGGAAATAATTTCCATGTTTCTTAGCTTGTGGGTACTAGGTTTCTTTGTGTATTTCAATGAAACTACTGACAAAATGATTCTCTCTTGTGCCCCTCATGGCTCCCCAAATTTGGTCAATCCACCATCACGGGTTTTTTGTTTAGAGCCTATTGGGATTAACCCTGATTAGGCGAATTTCACTGAAAACGCCTGTAGTTTAATTTTTCAATGGTTAATGCTAGAACTTTGAAAATGCAGAAAAGCACTTCAGATCACAAGAGCACACTGTGCTTCCTGTCCTGGTTCAAGTATCTCAAAGCTGAATCACTAGGTAATAAAAGAGTTTCAAACTCACAGAAAAGTGTTTTAGCGAACTGGAAATAATTCCATGTTTCTTAGCTTCTGGGCACTAACTTTCTTTGTGTATTTCAATGAAACTCTGAAAAAAATGATTCTCTCATGTGCCCCTCAAGGCTCCCCAAGTTTGGTCATCCCACCATCAAGGGTGTTTTGTTTACAGTCTATTGGATGTTTACCCTGATTAGGCGAAAATGCCTGAAAACGCCTGTGAGTTTAATTCTTAAATGGTTAATGCTAGAACTTTAAAAATGCAGAACAACACTTTAGTTCACAAGAGCACACTGTGCTTCTCTCCTGGTTCAAGTATCTCAAAGCTGAATCACTAGGTAGCAAAAGAGTTTCAAACTCACAGAAAAGCGTTTGTAGACAAGTGGAAATAATTCCATGTTTCTTAGCTTGTGGGTACTAGGTTTCTTTGTGTATTTCAATGAAACTCTGACAAAATGATCTCTCTTGTGCCCCTCATGGCTCCCCAAATTTGTGGTCAATCCCACCATCAAGGGTTTTTTGTTTAGAGCCTATTGGATGTTTACCCTGATTAGGCAAATTTCCTGAAAACTCCTGTAGTTTAATTCTCAATGGTTAATGCTAGAACTTTCAAAATGCAGAAAAGCACTTCAGATCACAAGAGCACACTGTGCTTCTTCCTGGTTCAAGTATCTCAAAGCTGAATCACTAGGTAACAAAAGAGTTTCAAACTCACAGAAAAGCGTTTTAGACAACTGGAAATAATTCCATGTTTCTTAGCTACTGGGCACTAGGTTTCTTTGTGTATTTCAATGAAACTCTGAAAAAATGATTCTCTCATTGTGCCCCTCATAGGCTCCCCAAGTGTGGTCAATCCCACAATCACGGGTTTTTGTTTAGAGCCTATTGATGTTTACCCTGATTAGGCGAAATTTCACTGAAAACGCCTGTAGTTTAATTCCTCAATGGTTAATGCTAGAACTTTGAAAATGCAGAAAAGCACTTTCAGATCACAAGCGCACACTGTGCTTTCTTCCTGGTTCAAGTATCTCAAAGCTGAATCACTAGGTAACAAAAGAATTTCAAACTCACAGAAAAGCGTTTTAGCGAACTGGAAATAATTCCATGTTTCTTAGCTTCTGGGCACTAGGTTTCTTTGTGTATTTCAATGAAACTCTGAAAAAATGATTCTCTCATGTGCCCCTCAAGGCTCCCCAAGTTTGGTCATCCCACCATCAAGGGTGTTTTGTTTACAGTCTATTGGATGTTTACCCTGATTAGGCGAAAATGCCTGAAAACGCCTGTGAGTTTAATTCTTAAATGGTTAATGCTAGAACTTTAAAAATGCAGAACAAGACTTTAGTTCACAAGAGCACACTGTTCTTCTCTCCTGGTTCAAGTATCTCAAAGCTGAATCACTAGGTAGCAAAAAGAGTTTCAAACTCACAGAAAAGCATTGTAGACAAGTGGAAATAATTCCATGTTTCTTAGCTTGTGGGTACTAGGTTTCTTTGTGTATTTCAATGAAACTCTGACAAAATGATTCTCTCTTGTGCCCCTCATGGCTCCCCAAATTTCGTTATCCCACCATCCCGGGTTTTTTGTTTAGAGCCTATTGGATGTTTACCCTGATTAGGCGAATTTCACTGAAAACGCCTGTAGTTTAATTCCTCAATGGTTAATGCTAGAACTTTGAAAATGCAGAAAAGCACTTCATATCACAAGCGCACACTGTGCTTCGTTCCTGGTTCAAGTATCTCAAAGCTGAATCACTAGGTAACAAAAGAGTTTCAAACTCACAGAAAAGCGTTTTAGCGAACTGGAAATAATTCCATGTTTCTTAGCTTCTGGGCACTAGGTTTCTTTGTGTATTTCAATGAAACTCTGAAAAAATGATTCTCTCATGTGCCCCTCAAGGCTCCCCAAGTTTGGTCATCAGACCATCAAGGGTGTTTTGTTTACAGTCTATTGGATGTTTACCCTGATTAGGCGAAAATGCCTGAAAACGCCTGTGAGTTTAATTCTTAAATGGTTAATGCTAGAACTTTAAAAATGCAGAACAACACTTTAGTTCACAAGAGCACACTGTGCTTCTGTCCTGGTTCAAGTATCTCAAAGCTCATTCACTAGGTAGCAAAAGAGTTTCAAACTCACACAAAAGTGATTTCGCCAACTGGAAATAATTTCATGTTTCTTAGCTTGTGGGTACTAGGTTTCTTTGTGTATTTCAATGAAATACTGACAAAATGATTCTCTCTTGTGCCCCTCATGGCTCCCCAAATTTGGTCAATCCACCATCACGGGTTTTTTGTTTAGAGCCTATTGGATGTTTACCCTGATTAGGCAAATTTCACTGAAAACTCCTGTAGTTTAATTCCTCAATGGTTAAAGCTAGAACTTTGAAAATGCAGAAAAGCACTTCAGATCACAAGAGCACACTGTGCTCCTCTCCTGGTTCAAGTATCTCAAAGCTGAATCACTAGGTAGCAAAAGAATTTCAAACTCACAGAAAAGCGTTTTAGCGATATGGAAATAATTCCATGTTTCTTAGCTTCTGGGCACTAGGATTCTTTGTGTATTTCAATGAAACTCTGACAAAATGATTCTCTCTTGTGCCCCTCATGGCTCCCCAAATTTGGTCATCCCACCATCACGGGTTTTTTGTTTAGAGCCTATTGGATGTTTACCCTGATTAGGCGAATTTCACTGAAAACGCCTGTTAGATTAATTCCTCAATGGTTAATGCTAGAACTTTGAAAATGCAGAAAAGCACTTCAGATGACAAGAGCACACTGTGCTTCGTTCCTGGTTCAAGTATCTCAAAGCTGAATCACTAGGTAACAAAAGAGTTTCAAACTCACAGAAAAGCGTTTTAGGGAACTGGAAATAATTCCAAGTTTCTTAGCTACTGGGCACTAGGTTTCTTTGTGTATTTCAATGAAACTCTGAAAAAAATGATTCTCTCATGTGCCCCTCAAGGCTCCCCAAGTGTGGTCATCCCACCATCAAGGGTGTTTTGTTTACAGTCTATTAGATGTTTACCCTGATTAGGCGAAAATGCCTGAAAATGCCTGTGAATTTAATTCTTAAATGGTTAATGCTAGAACTTTCAAAACGCAGAACAACACTTTAGTTCATAAGAGCACACTGTGCTTCTCTCCTGTTTCAAGTAACTCAAAGCTGAATCACTAGGTAGCAAAAGAGTTTCAAACTCACAGAAAAGCGTTTTTAGACAACTGGAAATAATTCCATGTTTCTTAGCTTGTGGGTACTAGGTTTCTTTGTGTATTTCAATGAAACTCTGACAAAAAGATTCTCTCTTGTGCCCCTCATAGCTCCCCAAATTTGGTCAATCCACCATCACGGGTTTTTTGTTTAGAGCCTATTGGATATTTACCCTGATTAGGCGAATTTCACTGAAAAAGCCTGTAGTTTAATTCCTCAATGGTTAATGCTAGAATTTTGAAAATGCAGAAAAGCACTTCAGATCATAAGAGCACACTGTGCTCCTGTCCTGGTTCAAGTATCTCAAAGCTGAATCACTAGGTAACAAAAGAGTTTCAAACTCACAGAAAAGCGTTTTAGCGAACTGGAAATAATTCCATGTTTCTTAGCTTCTGGGCACTAGGTTTCTTTGTGTATTTCAATGAAACTCTGAAAAAATGATTCTCTCATGTGCCCCTCAAGGCTCCCCATGTTTGGTCATCAGACCATCAAGGGTGTTTTGTTTAAAGTCTATTGGATGTTTACCCTGATTAGGCGAAAATGCCTGAAAACGCCTGTGAGTTTAATTCTTAAATGGTTAATGCTAGAACTTTAAAAATGCAGAACAACACTTTAGTTCACAAGAGCACACTGTTCTTCTCTCCTGGTTCAAGTATCTCAAAGCTGAATCACTAGGTAGCAAAAGAGTTTCAAACTCACAGAAAAGCATTGTAGACAAGTGGAAATAATTCCATGTTTCTTAGCTTGTGGGTACTAGGTTTCTTTGTGTATTTCAATGAAACTCTGACAAAATGAATCTCTCTTGTGCCCCTCATGGATCCCCAAATTTGGTCAATCCACAATCACGGGTTTTTTGTTTAGAGCCTAATGGATGTTTACCCTGATTAGGCAAATTTCACTGAAAACTCCTTGTAGTTTAATTCCTCAATGGTTAATGCTAGAACTTTGAAAATGCAGAAAAGCACTTCAGATCACAAGAGCACACATTGCTTCGTTCCTGGTTCAAGTATCTCAAAGCTGAATCACTAGGTAACAAAAGAGTTTCAAACTCACAGAAAAGCGTTTTAGGGAACTGGAAATAATTCCATGTTTCTTAGCTACTGGGCACTAGGTTTCTTTGTGTATTTCAATGAAACTCTGAAAAAATGATTCTCTCATTTGCCCCTCAAGGCTCCCCAAGTGTGGTCATCCCACAATCAAGGGTGTTTTGTTTACAGTCTACTAGATGTTTACCCTGATTAGGCGAAAATACCTGAAAACGCCTGTGAGTTTAAATCGTAAATGGTTAATGCTAGAACTTTAAAAACGCAGAACAACACTTTAGTTCACAAGAGCACACTGTGCTTCTCTCCTGTTTCAAGTAATTCAAAGCTGAATCACTAGGTAGCAAAAGAGCTTCAAACTCACAGAAAAGCGTTTTAGACAACTGGAAATAATTCCATGTTTCTTAGCTTGTGGGTACTAGGTTTCTTTGTGTATTTCAATGAAACTCTGACAAAAAGATTCTCTCTTGTGCCCCTCATAAATCCCCAAATTTGGTCAATCCACCATCACGGGTGTTTTGTTTAGAGCCTATTGGATGTTTACCCTGATTAGGCGATTTTCACTGAAAACGCCTGTTAGTTTAATTCCTCAATGGTTAATGCTAGAACTTTGAAAATGCAGAAAAGCACTTCAGATCACAAGAGCACACTGTGCTTCTTTCCTGGTTCAAGTATCTCAAAGCTGAATCACTAGGTAACAAAAGAGTTTCAAACTCACAGAAAAGCGTTTTAGCGAACTGGAAGTAATTCCATGTTTCTTAGCTTGTGGGCACTAGGTTTCTTTGTGTATTTCAAAGAAACTCTGAAGAAATGATTCTCTCAGGTGCGCCTCAAGGCTCCCCAAGTTTGGTCATCCCACCATCAAGGGTGTTTTGTTTACAGTCTATTGGATGTTTACTCTGATTAGGCGAAAATGCCTGAAAACGCCTGTGAGTTTAATTCTTAAATGGTTAATGCTAGAACTTTAAAAACGCAGAACAAGCGGGCGCGGTGGCTCGCGCCTGTAATCCCAGCACTTTGGGAGGCTGAGGCAGGAGGATCGCGAGTTCAAAGCCAGCCTCAGCAGTGGCGAGGCACTTAACAACTCAGTGAGACCCTGTCTCTAAATAAAATACAAAAAAGGGCTGGGGATGTGACCCAGTGGACAAGTGCCCCTGAGTTCAATCCCTGGTACCACAAAAAAAAAAAAAAAAAAAAAAAAAAAAAAAAAAAAAAACACGCAGAACAACACTTTAGTTCACAAGAGCACACTGTGCTCCTGTCCTGGTTCAAGTATCTCAAAGCTGAATCACTAGGTAGCAAAAGAATTTCAAACTCACAGAAAAGCGTTTTAGCGATATGGAAATAATTCTATGTTTCTTAGCTTCTGGGCACTAGGATTCTTTGTGTATTTCAATGAAACTCTGAAGAAATGATTCTCTCTTGTCACCCTCAAGGCTCCCCATGTTTGGTCATCCCACCATCAAGGGTGTTTTGTTTACAGTCTATTGGATGTTTACCCTGATTAGGCGAAAATGCCTGAAAACGCCTGTGAGTTTACTTCTTGAATGGTTAATGCTAGAACATTGAAAAGGCAGAACAACACTTTAGTTCACAAGAGCACACTGTGCTTCTCTCCTAGTTCAAGTATCTCAAAGCAGAATCTCTAGGTAGCAAAAGAGTTTCAAACTCACAGAAAAGCGATTTAGCCAACTGGAAATAATTCCATGTTTCTTAGCTTCTGGGTACTAGATTTCTTTGTGTATTTCAATGAAACTCTGACAAAATGATTCTCTCTTGTGCCCCTCATGGCTCCCCAAATTTGGTTATCCCACCATCACGGGTTTTTTTTTTAGAGCCTATTGGATGTTTACCCTGATTAGGCGAATTTCACTGAAAACGCCTGTAGTTTAATTCCTCAATGGTTAATGCTAGAACTTTGAAAATGCAGAAAAGCACTTCAGATAACAAGCGCACACTGTGCTTCGTTCCTGGTTCAAGTATCTCAAAGCTGAATCTCAAGGTAATAAAAGAGTTTCAAACTCACAGAAAAGTGTTTTAGAGAACTGGAAATAATTCCATGTTTCTCAGCTTCTGGTCACTAGGTTTCTTTGTGTATTTCAATGAAACTCTGAAAAAATGATTCTCTCATGTGCCCCTCAAGGCTCCCCCAGTTTGGTCATCCCACCATCAAGGGTGTTTTGTTTACAGTCTATGGGATGTTTACCCTGATTAGGCGAAAATGCCTGAAAACGCCTGTGAGTTTAAATCTTAAATGGTTAATGCTAGAACTTTAAAAATGCAGAATAAGACTTTAGTTCACAAGAGCACACTGTGCTTCTGTCCTGGTTCAAGTATCTCAAAGCTCATTCACTAGGTAGCAAAAGAGTTTCAAACTCACACAAATGCGATTTCGCCAACTGGAAATAATTTCTTGTTTCTTAGCTTGTGGGTACTAGGTTTCTTTGTGTATTTCAATGAAACTCTGACAAAATGATTCTCTCTTGTGCCCCTCATGGCTCCCCAAATTTGGTCAATCCACCATCACGGGTTTTTTGTTTAGAGCCTATTGGATGTTTACCCTGATTAGGCGAATTTCACTGAAAACGCCTGTTAGATTAATTCCTCAATGGTTAATGCTAGAACTTTGAAAATGCAGAAAAGCACTTCAGATGACAAGAGCACACTGTGCTTCGTTCCTGGTTCAAGTATCTCAAAGCTGAATCACTAGGTAGCAAAAGAGTTTCAAACTCACAGAAAAGCGTTTTAGACAACTGGAAATAATTCCATGTTTCTTAGCTTGTGGGTACTAGGTTTCTTTGTGTATTTCAATGAAACTCTGACAAAAAGATTCTCTCTTGTGCCCCTCATAGCTCCCCAAATTTGGTCAATCCACCATCACGTGTTTTTTGTTTAGAGCCTATTGGATGTTTACCCTGATTAGGCGAATTTCACTGAAAAAGCCTGTAGTTTAATTCCTCAATGGTTAATGCTAGAATTTTGAAAATGCAGAAAAGCACTTCAGATCACAAGAGCACACTGTGCTCCTGTCCTGGTTCAAGTATCTTAAAGCTGAATCACTAGGTAACAAAAGAGTTTCAAACTCACAGAAAAGCGTTTTAGCGAACTGGAAATAATTCCATGTTTCTTAGCTTCTGGGCACTAGGTTTCTTTGTGTATTTCAATGAAACTCTGAAAAAATGATTCTCTCATGTGCCCCTCAAGGCTCCCCAAGTTTGGTCATCAGACCATCAAGGGTGTTTTGTTTACAGTCTATTGGATGTTTACCCTGATTAGGCGAAAATGCCTGAAAACGCCTGTGAGTTTAATTCTTAAATGGTTAATGCTAGAACTTTAAAAATGCAGAACAAGACTTTAGTTCACAAGAGCACACTGTGCTCCTGTTCTGGTTCAAGTATCTCAAAGCTGAATCACTAGGTAAGAAAAGAGTTTCAAACTCACAGAAAAGCGATTTAGCCAACTGAAAATAATTCCATGTTTCTTAGCTTCTGGGTACTAGATTTCTTTGTGTATTTCAATGAAACTCTGACAAAATGATTCTCTCTTGTGCCCCTCATGGCTCCCCAAATTTCGTTATCCCACCATCCCGGGTTTTTTGTTTAGAGCCTATTGGATGTTTACCCTGATTAGGCGAATTTCACTGAAAACGCCTGTAGTTTAATTCCTCAATGGTTAATGCTAGAACTTTGAAAATGCAGAAAAGCACTTCAGATCACAAGCGCACACTGTGCTTTGTTCCTGGTTCAAGTATCTCAAAGCTGAATCACTAGGTAACAAAAGAGTTTCAAACTCACAGAAAAGCGTTTTAGGGAACTGGAAATAATTCCAAGTTTCTTAGCTACTGGGCACTAGGTTTCTTTGTGTATTTCAATGAAACTCTGAAAAAAATGATTCTCTCATGTGCCCCTCAAGGCTCCCCAAGTGTGGTCATCCCACCATCAAGGGTGTTTTGTTTACAGTCTATTAGATGTTTACCCTGATTAGGCGAAAATGCCTGAAAACGCCTGTGAGTTTAATTCTTAAATGGTTAATGCTAGAACTTTCAAAACGCAGAACAACACTTTAGTTCACAAGAGCACACTGTGCTTCTCTCCTGTTTCAAGTAACTCAAAGCTGAATCACTAGGTAGCAAAAGAGTTTCAAACTCACAGAAAAGCATTTTAGACAACTGGAAATAATTCCATGTTTCTCAGCTTCTGGGAACTAGGTTTCTTTGTGTATTTCAATGAAACTCTGAAAAAATGATTCTCTCATGTGCCGCTCAAGGCTCCCCCAGTTTGGTCATCCCACCATCAAGGGTGTTTTGTTTACAGTCTATGGGATGTTTACCCTGATTAGGCGAAAATGCCTGAAAACGCCTGTGAGTTTAATTCTTAAATGGTTAATGCTAGAACTTTAAAAATGCAGAACAAGACTTTAGTTCACAAGAGCACACTGTGCTTCTGTCCTGGTTCAAGTATCTCAAAGCTCATTCACTAGGTAGCAAAAGAGTTTCAAACTCACACAAAAGCGATTTCGCCAACTGGAAATAATTTCACGTTTCTTAGCTTGTGGGTACTAGGTTTCTTTGTGTATTTCAATGAAATACTGACAAAATGATTCTCTCTTGTGCCCCTCATGGCTCCACAAATTTGGTCATCCCACCATCAAGGGTGTTTTGTTTACAGTCTATTGGATGATTACCCTGATTAGACGAATTTCACTGAAAATTCCTGTGAGTTTAATTCTTAAATGGTTAATGCTAGAACTTTCAAAACGCAGAACAACACTTTAGTTCACAAGAGCACACTGTGCTTCTCTCCTGTTTCAAGTAACTCAAAGCTGAATCACTAGGTAGCAAAAGAGTTTCAAACTCACAGAAAAGCGTTTTAGACAACTGGAAATAATTCCATGTTTCTTAGCTTGTGGGTACTAGGTTTCTTTGTGTATTTCAATGAAACTCTGACAAAAAGATTCTCTCTTGTGCCCCTCATAGCTCCCCAAATTTGGTCAAACCACCATCACGGGTTTTTTGTTTAGAGCCTATTGGATGTTTACCCTGATTAGGCGAATTTCACTGAAAAAGCCTGTAGTTTAATTCCTCAATGGTTAATGCTAGAATTTAAAAATGCAGAAAAGCATTTCAGATCACAAGAGCACACTGTGCTTCTGTCCTGGTTCAAGTATCTCAAAGCTGAATCACTAGGTAGGAAAAGAGTTTCAAACTCACAGAAAAGCGATTTAGCCAACTGGAAATAATTCCATGTTTCTTAGCTTCTGGGTACTAGAATTCTTTGTGTATTGCAATGAAACTCTGACAAAATGAATCTCTCTTGTGCCCCTCATGGCTCCCCAAATTTGGTTTTCCCACCATCACGGGTTTTTTGTTTAGAACCTATTGGATGTTTACCCTGATTAGGCGAATTTCACTGAAAACGCCTGTAGTTTAATTCCTCAACGGTTAATGCTAGAACTTTGAAAATGCAGAAAAGCACTTCAGATCACAAGCGCACACTGTGCTTCGTTCCTGGTTCAAGTATCTCAAAGCTGAATCTCAAGGTAATAACAGAGTTTCAAACTCACAGAAAAGTGTTTTAGAGAACTGGAAATAATTCCATGTTTCTCAGCTTCTGGTCACTAGGTTTCTTTGTGTATTTCAATGAAACTCTGAAAAAAATGATTCTCTCATGTGCCCCTCAAGGCTCCCCCAGTTTGGTCATCCCACCATCAAGGGTGTTTTGTTTAGAGTCTATGGGATGTTTACCGTGATTAGGCGAAAATGCCTGAAAACGCCTGTGAGTTTAATTCTTAAATGGTTAATGCTAGAACTTTAAAAATGCAGAACAAGACTTTAGTTCACAAGAGCACACTGTGCTTCGTTCCTGGTTCAAGTATCTCAAAGCTGAATCACTAGGTAACAAAAGAGTTTCAAACTCACAGAAAAGCGTTTTAGGGAACTGGAAATAATTCCAAGTTTCTTAGCTACTGGGCACTAGGTTTCTTTGTGTATTTCAATGAAACTCTGAAAAAAATGATTCTCTCATGTGCCCCTCAAGGCTCCCCAAGTGTGGTCATCCCACCATCAAGGGTGTTTTGTTTACAGTCTATTAGATGTTTACCCTGATTAGGCGAAAATGCCTGAAAACACCTGTGAGTTTAATTCTTAAATGGTTAATGCTAGAACTTTCAAAACGCAGAACAACACTTTAGTTCACAAGAGCACACTGTGCTTCTCTCCTGGTTCAAGTAACTCAAAGCTGAATCACAAGGTAGCAAAAGAGTTTCAAACTCACAGAAAAGCGTTTTAGACAACTGGAAATAATTCCATGTTTCTTAGCTTGTGGGTACTAGGTTTCTTTGTGTATTTCAATGAAACTCTGACAAAAAGATTCTCTCTTGTGCCCCTCATAGCTCCCCAAATTTGGTCAATCCACCATCACGGGTTTTTTGTTTAGAGCCTATTGGATGTTTACCCTGATTAGGCGAATTTCACTGAAAAAGCCTGTAGTTTAATTCCTCAATGGTTAATGCTAGAACTTTGAAAATGCAGAAAAGCACTTCAGATCACAAGCGCACACTGTGCTTTGTTCCTGGTTCAAGTATCTCAAAGCTGAATCACTAGGTAACAGAAGAGTTTCAAACTCACAGAAAAGCGTTTTAGCGAACTGGAAATAATTCCATGTTTCTTAGCTTCTGGGCACTAGGTTTCTTTGTGTATTTCAATGAAACTCTGAAAAAATGATTCTCTCATGTGCCCCTCAAGGCTCCCCAAGTTTGGTCATCAGACCATCAAGGGTGTTTTGTTTACAGTCTATTGGATGTTTACCCTGATTAGGCGAAAATGCCTGAAAACGCCTGTGAGTTTAATTCTTAAATGGTTAATGCTAGAACTTTAAAAATGCAGAACAAGACTTTAGTTCACAAGAGCACACTGTGCTCCTGTTCTGGTTCAAGTATCTCAAAGCTGAATCACTAGGTAAGAAAAGAGTTTCAAACTCACAGAAAAGCGATTTAGCCAACTGAAAATAATTCCATGTTTCTTAGCTTCTGGGTACTAGATTTCTTTGTGTATTTCAATGAAACTCTGACAAAATGATTCTCTCTTGTGCCCCTCATGGCTCCCCAAATTTCGTTATCCCACCATCCCGGGTTTTTTGTTTAGAGCCTATTGGATGTTTACCCTGATTAGGCGAATTTCACTGAAAACGCCTGTAGTTTAATTCCTCAATGGTTAATGCTAGAACTTTGAAAATGCAGAAAAGCACTTCAGATCACAAGCGCACACTGTGCTTTGTTCCTGGTTCAAGTATCTCAAAGCTGAATCACTAGGTAACAAAAGAGTTTCAAACTCACAGAAAAGCGTTTTAGGGAACTGGAAATAATTCCAAGTTTCTTAGCTACTGGGCACTAGGTTTCTTTGTGTATTTCAATGAAACTCTGAAAAAAATGATTTCTCTCTTTGTGCCCCTCAAGGCTCCCCAAGTGTGGTCATCCCACCATCAAGGGTGTTTTGTTTACAGTCTATTAGATGTTTACCCTGATTATTAGGCGAAAATGCCTGAAAACGCCTGTGAGTTTAATTCTTAAATGGTTAATGCTAGAACTTTCAAAATGCAGAACAACACTTTAGTTCACAAGAGCACACTGTGCTTCTCTCCTGTTTCAAGTAACTCAAAGCTGAATCACTAGGTAGCAAAAGAGTTTCAAACTCACAGAAAAGCATTTTAGACAACTGGAAATAATTCCATGTTTCTCAGCTTCTGGGAACTAGGTTTCTTTGTGTATTTCAATGAAACTCTGAAAAAATGATTCTCTCATGTGCCGCTCAAGGCTCCCCCCAGTTTGGTCATCCCACCATCAAGGGTGTTTTGTTTACAGTCTATGGGATGTTTACCCTGATTAGGCGAAAATGCCTGAAAACGCCTGTGAGTTTAATTCTTAAATGGTTAATGCTAGAACTTTAAAAATGCAGAACAAGACTTTAGTTCACAAGAGCACACTGTGCTTCTGTCCTGGTTCAAGTATCTCAAAGCTCATTCACTAGGTAGCAAAAGAGTTTCAAACTCACACAAAAGCGATTTCGCCAACTGGAAATAATTTCACGTTTCTTAGCTTGTGGGTACTAGGTTTCTTTGTGTATTTCAATGAAATACTGACAAAATGATTCTCTCTTGTGCCCCTCATGGCTCCACAAATTTGGTCATCCCACCATCAAGGGTGTTTTGTTTACAGTCTATTGGATGATTACCCTGATTAGACGAATTTCACTGAAAATTCCTGTGAGTTTAATTCTTAAATGGTTAATGCTAGAACTTTCAAAACGCAGAACAACACTTTAGTTCACAAGAGCACACTGTGCTTCTCTCCTGTTCAAGTAACTCAAAGCTGAATCACTAGGTAGCAAAAGAGTTTCAAACTCACAGAAAAGCGTTTTAGACAACTGGAAATAATTCCATGTTTCTTAGCTTGTGGGTACTAGGTTTCTTTGTGTATTTCAATGAAACTCTGACAAAAAGATTCTCTCTTGTGCCCCTCATAGCTCCCCAAATTTGGTCAAACCACCATCACGGGTTTTTTGTTTAGAGCCTATTGGATGTTTACCCTGATTAGGCGAATTTCACTGAAAAAGCCTGTAGTTTAATTCCTCAATGGTTAATGCTAGAATTTAAAAATGCAGAAAAGCATTTCAGATCACAAGAGCACACTGTGCTTCTGTCCTGGTTCAAGTATCTCAAAGCTGAATCACTAGGTAGGAAAAGAGTTTCAAACTCACAGAAAAGCGATTTAGCCAACTGGAAATAATTCCATGTTTCTTAGCTTCTGGGTACTAGAATTCTTTGTGTATTGCAATGAAACTCTGACAAAAATGAATCTCTCTTGTGCCCCTCATGGCTCCCCAAATTTGGTTTTCCCACCATCACGGGTTTTTTGTTTAGAACCTATTGGATGTTTACCCTGATTAGGCGAATTTCACTGAAAACGCCTGTAGTTTAATTCCTCAACGGTTAATGCTAGAACTTTGAAAATGCAGAAAAGCACTTCAGATCACAAGCGCACACTGTGCTTCGTTCCTGGTTCAAGTATCTCAAAGCTGAATCTCAAGGTAGCAAACAGAGTTTCAAACTCACAGAAAAGTGTTTTAGAGAACTGGAAATAATTCCATGTTTCTCAGCTTCTGGTCACTAGGTTTCTTTGTGTATTTCAATGAAACTCTGAAAAAATGATTCTCTCATGTGCCCCTCAAGGCTCCCCCAGTTTGGTCATCCCACCATCAAGGGTGTTTTGTTTAGAGTCTATGGGATGTTTACCGTGATTAGGCGAAAATGCCTGAAAACGCCTGTGAGTTTAATTCTTAAATGGTTAATGCTAGAACTTTAAAAATGCAGAACAAGACTTTAGTTCACAAGAGCACACTGTGCTTCGTTCCTGGTTCAAGAATCTCAAAGCTGAATCACTAGGTAACAAAAGAGTTTCAAACTCACAGAAAAGCGTTTTAGGGAACTGGAAATAATTCCAAGTTTCTTAGCTACTGGGCACTAGGTTTCTTTGTGTATTTCAATGAAACTCTGAAAAAAATGATTCTCTCATGTGCCCCTCAAGGCTCCCCAAGTGTGGTCATCCCACCATCAAGGGTGTTTTGTTTACAGTCTATTAGATGTTTACCCTGATTAGGCGAAAATGC
>JAKELJ010000191.1:0-53360 GCA_025594165.1 Tamias sibiricus | reverse complement strand
CAAACCTGAAAGGCCCAGCCGCAGCCGCCAGCT
This sequence comes from Tamias sibiricus, assembly GCA_025594165.1. Classification (NCBI taxonomy): domain Eukaryota; kingdom Metazoa; phylum Chordata; class Mammalia; order Rodentia; family Sciuridae; genus Tamias; species Tamias sibiricus. Next base: position 53,327 of record JAKELJ010000191.1, on the reverse strand, counting down.
GATCCTGCGCCGAACAGTGCTGACTTACATCACACCGCAGACTCCAGCGCAGCTCACGGCGACGGGCACACGCACGACAAGCTCTTAAGGAGAAATGCCAAGCAGGAAGCCGAGGAAAGCAAGGCCCAGCAGCTCCCACAGCACACACGCCCGGCGGGAACGGAGGTCCAGCCGCCTGGATGACAAGCTGGCCCTGGCCGTGACGGACCACAGGGAGCCGCACTTGCGTCTGTTCAAAGAGCCAATATCTGCACCAGAGGTCGGACTGACTCCTACAAACCTTGCAGCATTCTCAACTTAACAATAGGGGCGGGAAAGCAGCTGGGAGAGGGGCGGCAGCTGGGCCCAGGGGCTGGTCTGGCCACGTCCTCAGCCCCTGCCTCCTGCAGAGTGCAGCGACCCACCCTGTGCTGCCCGCACTGGTTAACTGTAGGATCAGAGCTCACCGACGGAAGGAGTCCCAACACCAAGCACCCAACTCTTCTGAGGGAACAGGCACAGCACAGCGGCGTGCAAACACCCAAGCTGAAAAGAAAGAGCGAGAACCGTCAGCGTTGAGATGGCCGCTTCTCCGATTTCTCTCTTTATTCCACTTTCGTAACTAATGCCCTTTCTTTCTTTAGAACACTAATGGCCTACAAAAAATGTCCTGGTCACGTATGTTTTATTACCTAGGATTCCAAGATAATGAAGCCAAATGAACAACTGAACCAAACTCAGACCCAAGGAGGTGACAGGAGTTGACACCTAAGCATGCACACGTCGCCCCGAGGCTGGTGGCTTCTCTAGAAGCAGCTTACTTCAGTGACTGGGCCATGACTCCGATGTCCTGGCGGCTCTTCTCCAAAGCTGGGTCGCCACCCCAACGTCCCCCTTCCTCCTCACCTTCCTAGGTGGTGTCTCTACACATGGACATATTGTTAAGAATCAATGACCTAATAAGAAATCTCGGTGCCAAGTGCCCTGCTTGAGCGCCACACAGGCCCTTGGCGTGGGATCACACCCTGCTCCCCCCCCCCCACAGGTGCACACACAATCAAAAACCAGATCTACTTATCCACTGTTTTTAAGGTTGTCGATAGACTTATGTTTTATTTATTATGTGGTGCTAGCGAATGTGGACCCAGGGCCTCACACAGCCAGGCGAGTGGCTCTGCCACCGAGCCACAGCCTCAGGCCGACCGGATCCAGGTTTTAGACGCGTCTGCTACTCACCAGAAGCCCACGAGCTGACCGGATACGGGCGCGCTCAGCCACGGGAACCTCTGTGGAGAGAAGACAGTGAGCGCGGGCCCCCGCAGGGAGGAGCCCGCGCAATGTACCAGCCGGGGCCCAGACGCAGGCGGTTGTTCCGCCGGCGGCACGAGCGCTGCGTTAGTGTTGGCCTGGGCGGCCGGGGCCTGCCGGGAACAACAGGGCCAACGGTCCAGGGTCTTTGCGGTTTCTTCCCCCTGCCACATCCAGCCCCGGGGGCTCGCGGTACAGGACACAGTGAACAGCTTGCCGCCTAATTATGATTCTCACTTCTCTGCCTGCTGGGACTGCACAGCCTCCAGGGCTCCCCTCAGCTGGCTCCTGAAGGTGGGGACAAGGCACACTCCTGCCAGGATCCTAATTTCTCAAAGTGGTGCCAAAGAGGCACCAGAGACCTCAAGGAGAACACCCAAACCTCCCGAGCACCTAGACCCGTCAGGAGCACCTAGGACCTCCTGGAGCATCTCACCATTCAGGGCCACCGAGACCTTCCCGGAGCATCTAGACCATCAGGAGCACCTAACCTCCTGGGAGCACCCTCATCTCAGGGAGCACCTAGACCTTCCCGAGCATCTAGACCATCAGGAGCACCTAGACCTCCTGTGAGCACCTCACCTTCAGGGACACCTCCACCTTCAGGGAGCACCTAGAACCTTCCCGAGCACCTAGAACGTCAGGGAGGCACCTAGACCTTCCCTGAGAGCACCTAGACCTTCTGGAGCATCCTAGACCTTCCAGGGTACATCTAGCCCTTCCGGAGCACCTAGACCTTCCCAGAGCACCTGCAAGTGCCCAGGGCAGGGCACGAAGCCAGCAAGCACCGCTGCCCACAACCCTCACACACCTTCGGCTTCTTGGTTTTAGTTGCTAGTCAGTGTGGCGAAACTCTCTGCGTCACTTGCCTTTTGGTAAGATACAAATCTGGTTAGATCGTTCCATTTTTTAGAAAAGGAGGCGCATCAACTACAAGGCAAAGAGCGTGAGACAGAGGCTTATGCTGAGGAGCCGGGAGGGGAGACTCAACCACACGCCTGAGGGGTGAAGGCAGCACAAGCACTCGTGCATGGGAGCGTTCCCTGTCCCGCACGAAGACTCCTCCAGCGAAGAGGAACAGCAGAAGGTCAGAGTAAAGGGAGAAGAGCAGCGACTGAAGAGAGGAGAAAGGTCAATCTGGACTGGAGAGAGAAGGAGACCGTCAGAGCGCCCCGATCCACGCGGGCTGCGCAGAGCCCGCCCAGGCAGAAAGGAGAGCAGCCTCGTGCCACTCAAGACGGGCGTGTCCTGGGAAACGTCCTCCACGTTCTGTCCCTTACCCAACATCACAGAGCATGCAACCCACAAGCAACATGGGACCGGCCATCACCCAGGTGGCAATCACAGACCACAGCGTCCCTCCTGCAAGCACGGGACTGTCCTGGGCAACTGCTGTCCTGACGAAGCTGGGGCCCACCCGGACGTCCCTAGCCATGGGACACTGGCGCACAACACCAGCCTTGGCAGTGGGCGGCAGCCCTTCCAATAGGTGTCCTCCCAGGTAGCTCATATGGTATGCATTTTAATTTCTGCAATTATGAAAAATACTGATGCATTTTTCCTTTTCTAGTTTTGGGACAGGTGAGTTTTTGAACCTGGGGGTGCATTACCCCAAGCTCCACCCCCATGCCCCACCCTCTTTTTGCCAACAGTCCTCACCAAGTTGCCCAGTTGGCCTTGAATTTCTGATCCTCCTGCCTCAAGCCCTTCCCAAGCTGCTGGGATTACAGGTGTGCGTCCCTGCGCCTGGAGCTGCTTGTCTTCCTGAATGATACTTAACTGACCGAGTTCTTCATGCATTCTGTATGCAAAAATTTCCTCCCGGGGCCTCCCATCTGTTTTTTTTATTTTTTCATTTTCCTGTATCAGTTTTTGAAGAACGAATTTAAAAAATTTGATAAAGGCCATTTATCCTCCCCCCCCCCCCCCGCCTTGCTGGGTTGAATTTTGGTGTTGTTAGCAAAGAAATCTTTGCAAATACCCAAGTGTTCCATATTTCTTCCGTTAGTCTTACGATCACATCTTTTTACATTTAGGTTCTATGAAACACTGAGGGCTTACTTCTGTAACGTGGGGTCTGTTTCCCTTTATACGGAATATCCCTGCCAACCTAAAAAGCCATAGCTCTCCTAACAGGTCATAGCGTGTCCCTCCGTAAGCTTGTGTAGACCACTCTTGATCGGCTTCCCGTCCAGGTGTACTGGCCACCTGCCTCGGCTGGTAAAAGCCCCTCGTCTTCCATGCTGCAAACACCCTCACGGTGACCCTCTCTCTACCATGCCAGTCGCCCCTGGAGAGAGGGCTCATGCCCTGGATGCCTGGTGGACTCAGGTCCCTGCTCGCGTTGCTGGACACACGATGGCACTCAGGAAAGGGCTGATGACCCTAAGCAGTGACTGCTAATGACACCAGCCTCTGATCCACCTGCAACGGTCCTGAGAAGCTGCGAGGCAGAACCCGCCGCCATCTTACCAAAGGGAACGAAAAGAACCAAGTAAACGAACAAGAGCTGTTATAGGACCCAACCATGTCAATTTTAACCCCAGTGAGAGTGTCCAGCCAGAGCGACCCAACGTTATAAGTAGACAAATGGTGGGGCTGGGGTTTGTGGCTCAGTGGTAGAGCGCTATCGCCTAGCACGTGCGTGCCCGAGGTTCGATCCTGACACCATGGAAAAGTGACAAATGGGCCGTGTCTTGGAGAAAACAGTTACAAAAACACCATCATTTTAGGCAGTGGACTTTTTAGTAGCTGGCAGAATTCTCCATGAGTCACCTGCCCACCGCGGGCGCCTCTTCCCAGTGCTCCGCTTGGGGAAAGATGGACGTGGGAGGTGATCATGCACTTTCTCCCACGCACTGTCTATAAAAGGCCTGGAATGCTCAGTTAGTTGGAGTCCTGCAGAGGAGGGGGCGGTCATGTGCAAGGCAAAAGCCCCACATCAGTGCGTCCGTGCAGAGGAGGTGCACCGGCCCCGCGGCAGACGCCTGGGCAGCGGGCACGGTGGCACCACGTGGGAATGAGCTCTCAAGTCTTGCAAAAGGGTGCAGTGAGGCCCCTTTCCCATGCAGGGTGTGAGAACGCTCTGCAGGTGGAGAAGTGTGGACATGAACAATACTGTCTCGCAAATGGTCCAGCAATGGCCCCTGTCCAGGGATCCCAGCAACCTCCCCCTGGACTAAATGCACATTTACCTGCAAAACGCAGCGCTGACCCCGGTCAGTGCGGGGTGTTTAGGGCCTTGTCTGTGCTTGGCCATCACTTTCAAAGCACTTCTGGCCTCCTTCCACGGGGATGTTGAAGTACAGCAGCCACCAACCTCCTGTGGGCAGGGAGGGCCAGACAGACCCGCGGGGCTATTTGGACGGCCTCTCTCCACCTCACTACAGGCTCCAAAAACTCATGTTGGGGTGGGCCGGCAGGGCTCCGTGGAAGAGCGTGTGAGGTGCGCCTTTCCAAGTTACTGAAGGGTTCGATGAAAAGGCTCAGACGAAACTCACTCAGTACAGCGGGGGCGGGGGGACACACGGGTATATTATTCATTCCGCTAATTCTGAAAGGGCTGAAGCATGTGGCCATGGTGGCCTGGGATGCAGGCATCACTTAATAGGCCCTTTCACGTGAGAAATCACCGAGGGAGTGCGGCTCGCGGCGCCTCCCACCTCTCAGAGACGCTGAGGAGCGCGGGCTCCCCACACGAATGCTCCCCGGCCGAGATGAGCTGCTGGAGGAGGGCAGTCTCCCTCCTCCCCGGGACTCATAGTTGGCAGAAACGCAGGCCCGCGGGACTCCTGGACTTCCCACTTCCCGTCACACGTGGCAGAGAGCATATGTGCTCTGACTCCCTGCTGCTTCTAATGTCACCTAATGCCAATACAGATGAATTCACAGATAAAAGGTTGCCTGGGCCGGCGTATGCCCCGGTGGGCGCACTGCAACCTGGGGACTTCCAGGATCCAGGGCCAAGTGCGACCAACCGATGCGGCAGCTGGCACTCTACTGTTTGAAGAAGCATGTTATGTCCCCCAGGTTTGCATTCATCTTAAAAATTTTTCTCCTTTGAAGCCTGAAGCACCTCTTCTAAGTCAAGCCAGAAAGACGACAGATGGACGTTTTTTCAGGTGCCTTAAATCATAGGGATTGCCAAATACCGTGTAGTCCCCTGACCGAAGTCATGGGGAAAGTTTTCTCAGGTGCAGGGTGCTCTAGCCCAAAAATGAATCCTTTGGGAGCTTAAACCATTGATCTTTCCCAATCGTGGCACCCACATAAAGAGATTTCAGCAAAACTTTTCTATGAATCCCCAAAATAAGAATCCACCAAAGCAAATGTGAAATGAGCTTACGTTGCAATCTGGTGTGCACCACGGTCCCCCCCCATCCCCCACAGGGGAACCTCCCACCCCGCAGCAGCGCCTGCAACGCCGGGGGGGATTGAGGAACCCCACGCACACCACGCACGACCCCTGCTCACACACACCCTGGGGACAGTTGATTCCTGAGTCAGGCGCAGTGAAGATGGATCAGTAAATAAACCAAGCACCAAGACAGATCAATCCAAACAACGCACTGTGATCCAACTGGGCACACTGCTGCCAGGTGCTTCACGGCCACTATTAAGTGAAATCAGGGAGTACTTAGCACAAGCACTGTGGTGCCATGGCAGTTGATCTGATTGACCAAGATGGCTGCAGAGACGTGGGGTGGTAGTGGGAGCAGAGTGGAAATGCTAGGGCCACAGGGCTGACAGTGCCCAGAAGGGCGAATACAACTTGCAGCTCATGAATCGATTTACGTCTGGAATCTTCCGTTTAGTGTGTCTGGGCCACAGTTGACCCACAGGTAACTAAGACCATGGAAAATAACACCCAGAGGCAGGGAGACCTGGCCGTTTCAGGAGGCTGCCGCTTGAGTGTAACACGGAGCTGTCCGTACTTTGCTTCATCTAGTGACCAGTGCGAGGCTTGCCAGTGCCCTACCAAAGAAGATGGATGGGACCAGGCTTTGGCTGGCCACCTCCTGGGGCACTGCAGGCCTGGTGTCCTGCCACTGCAGACGACTGATCCTTGTTGACAGTGCACACCGACATGCAGGACTGCTAGGTGGCGGTCCTCCCGTGCCTCCAAGGCTCTCAGTAACAGGACAGGAGCGCTGGAGAAGGGTCCTCCCTACGTGGGCTCGGGGCATCCGGGGGCAACCGGACCTGGGATGTCTGTCAATGAGGTGTCCCCTAGCGCTGCTCTTCTCCATGGCAATATTTTCTTGGCTTACTTTACAAAGCACTCCTCGCAGAGAAAGTGTCCCCCATGAGCTCCCCCCAGTGCTGTCCTGTTTCCTCCCCACAGCCCCGCGAGTGAGATCCAGGCACTCGCCTGCAGGGGGTTCCGGGTTTCTCCCAGGCCGCCCGGCCTCACACAGGGAGGGTTGGTCCTGTGAGTGGCGGCCTCTCCCCAGAGCGTCACAGTGCCCCGTGCAGACACAGGTTGCTGCTGGAGAATCAGAACAGCTCACCCCAGGGACCCGCGGTGCTCGCCACAAGCACACCCTGCCCTTGCGTGAGGCCTGGCCACTGCTCCAGGCAGGTCCAGCCAACACCAGCATCCCAGCACGAGGCCCCTGGACTTTGCCGAGAAACTGGGACCCCCGCGGCGGTCAGGGCCGTGCTCACACCCGCAGCGGCACAGTGCGCAAACCAAAAGGCGCGCCCGTGCGCCCGACGCAACCCCGTACACCAGCATCAGTTCCAATCGGTGACAGCCTCAGGCCTTCAGGGCAGACGGCCGACAGATACAGAATCACGAGACCCGACCACCAGAAGGCACACACCAGGCTCTAATCCAGCGTCACCCAGATCCACCTTTTCACTCCCAACAAACTAAGGATGTGACCGTGAACCTCATCCAAACTCGCCGCCGTTCATTCTCACTTACCCACTGCACACGCAACATGGGGACTGGCACGCAGTCCCCGTGGTCCCTCCACGCCAGTGCTCTTCATGTATAAACGCTGCCCCCCCCAGACACCTGAAATGAGAATGGAATCCCCAAGCAACGTCACCACATTTACCTAAGTGCCCAAGAGAAAGTGACCTTCAAATCCCCTACACCCGCTGCCCAGGCAGGAGAGTCTGCAGGAGGGAAAGGCCCAGGAGCCAGCGGCCAGCACTACACCTCAGGAAGGCCTTCTTCTCCAAGCTGTTCATGATGAATTGGAGGATGGCGGAATGAACAGAGGTTCACGGATAGTCCCTCCTTAGTGACTGTTTAGGCTCAGTTTGTTTTTGCAAAAATCCCACAAAAGGGCTCAAGTCACTTGGGCTTTTTACTGTGGCAGGGAAAACTATTTGTAGTGATTCCTTGTCACAAACGTAAACTTGTTGACGATGGCACGCTGTGCATCGCACAGCTGACTTTGTGACCGCACGCTTCCTGTCCCAACTACAACCAGTAACTTCCAAAATTAAATAAATCTAAATTTATTAAATTGAAAACCTGTTATTCCAATCTCCAGAAGTTAGCAAAAATGATCGTAACGCTCTGCAGCCGGAAAGCTACAACCTGGGAAAGGGTTTAACACTGAGCTTTTAAAGGCATAGCCCGGGCACCAGCAGTGACCGGTCCCCACAGCCTCCTTGCGCGTCCCCGCCATGCACGCGGGACAGCTGCAGGAGCCCGCCCCGAATCAGGCAAATTCGCTTCAGTAACAGCTTGCCGGGGCCACCTGCGAGCTGGGGACCCTGGTCAAGGCCGCCTTGGCTTTCTCTGGGCCTTCTGTGTTCTGGTTCTCCCGTTGAAACCCGCGCGGCACCCACGTTAAGCTGGTGCCATGACTAGACCAGGGGCAGGGGCGCATCTGGGACCTGGGTGGCAGCACTGGGCTCCTTCGTCCGCAGCTGTCATCAGACTTAAGGCCACAGCAGCTACTTCAGTGTAGTGGGGACGGAGGTCCTGGTTTTCTTTTTTGGAGATCAGTTTAGAAATAACCAAGCTGCTGGAAACAACCCCAACCAGGACTAGAGGCGGGCAGCCCAAACCCAGACAAGCCGGGGCAGAAGCGGAGCTGCCACTAGCTGCCACTTGGCTCCATAGGTCACAGGAGCCCGCTCAGCAGGCACGTCTAGGCATCTCCGCTGCCTCCTCACGGTAGTGACAGGCCGTCTGGTCCTGGGCTCTGCACATCGGCCTCCTAGAGTTTGTGACTGTGGTCTTCCTGGTGCCCCACAAAATGCTCTCGGCGTCCCCACAGGGCTCCAGAGTGCTGTGCGAATTCAGCCGAGCCAACCTTTCCCAGGCAGCTGGAAGGCAAGTGACAGCTGGCCCTGCACTCAGGATCTACGGGGGACCCCGGGGATGCCCAGACCCTGTATAGAAGGCTGGGGTCTATGCCAGTGACCTCCCCACCCTCCCCGTGTACCTGAGGTCATCTGAGATCACACGCGCTGCCTGACTCCGCGTCATTCTACGGAAGCAGCTGCCATGCTAAGTGGCTTGAGAGCGCCGACAAGGACAGAGCGGCCCGGCCCCTGCAAACGCCTGGGCTCTCTGCACCCTCCATCTGACTGACTGGGGCGCGGGGTGCGTGCAGCGTGCTCAAGGCTGCCCAGTCCACGGGCTGCTGAAGAGCGTCCACAGGACCGAAGGGACTCAGAGCAGCGCGGCGTGGCAGGAGCCTGCCCGGCCCAGCCGAGGAGCTCGCGCCGACTGAGAGCGTCCCGCACAGCGAGTGCTCTTCGCACGCAGCGTGAGTGGATAAAGTCACACACACTGAACTCGGTTTTGTCCTCCGTTGTCTCCTTGCAGAAGCGGGGAGAGTCTGGACCTTCCCCAGCTGGCCTGTCTCCAAGTGGCTTCCAGCCACCTTGTGGTGGACGGGACACTCCAAGGAGCTAAATACATGGGCGGCCTATCGTTTGGGGTCACACTGACTCCAAGCCTAAAGAGAAACAGCCACTTGGCAACCGCACTGATAGCTGGTCCTAACAATTCCTAGCGCATTCTGTGTTTCACTAGCGTTTCCAACGGCTACCGTGAATCTTCAGAGAAGTCATTTGTCTCCATTAAGTTTGAAATTTTAAGATCTACAACGATCAAATCCCATTCCTTCAAATCCTCATCATGTGCACTGGGTTCACACGGTCCAAGCAGCCCAAGGGAAGAAAGATTGCCTCCCAAGTGCAATACAAACTTGATGCACAGACTTCATTAAAACTATTGCACATAGTTGCCTTCAGACCTGTGCAGAAGGGGTGCATGAGACATCAACGAACTCAGGTCAGACGGGCGAACGTCTTATCCCTGAGACACTCAGCACACACATACAAATATGCCCCAGAGTCAGAGAAACCTAAATCGGAACACATTTTGCCCCAGCCTTTGGATAAGGGATGCCCGCACTAGGTTTTCAGTACTTGTTTATTTCCTGCCGCTGCCACCTGAGGCAACTCCCCTCAGAGAGTGACTCTGCACTGCCATGGCTTGCCAGCCCCTCTGCTTGTGGGGGAGGAAGGGACGAGGGACGGCGTGCCACTGACCCATGCCGGGGGCTGCCATGAGGATCCTGGAGACCACCTCCTGGAGCTGGCCTCTCGCTGGCGCTCCACACCGACATCGCCCAAGCGTCCCCTTTGTCACTGTGACCGGAATGCCAGCTCTGAGCTCCCTGCAGAGTCCAAGCACAAGCAAAGGTGCCCACCAGCGTGCCCTCCCGCAGCCCGGGACAGTGCTCGCTTGGCGAGACCCACCCTCTGCGCCCCAGAGCCCACTCAGGCGTCACTTCTGGCACCTGACAAGTGGTATTTTTAAATGGCCCAAACGAACCAAGTTCAATCCCCCTCTGACAGACAGGCAGGGAAAATAACAGTAGCACACTTAAAAAGGGTGCGCTTTCCCGATGACAATGTGCATCTGAAGGCTGGGTGGGCTGCTGGAGGTCAGCCCTGGTTTCTGTGCTCAGGTACACACATGGCCACTTCCCAAAACCAGCAGCAATATACTACACGGCATGAAGTCCACTAGTCGCACTGACACGGTCACTACCCAGCTCTACTGGAGAGGGCAGTGATGTCACTAAAACACAGAACTCCTACTGTTACCCTGTTTTTTCGTTTCCATTCCAAAATGCTTTTTCTGTGTTCTTTCTTCCCTGTAATTTTTGCCAATTCTAAAAAAATACTTTCAAAAGTACAGATTAATATTAACTTTTAAAAGCCCCCCAAAAAACCCCAGTGGAAAAAAGGAACCTATTTTTGGAGAGTCAGCTTCCTCCTGCGTAACCTTCTTTCTCTGGCCCTAGCTCTCGAGCCACTCCTGAACCTCGGTTTTATTTTTTATTACAGAGCGGCTGAATGCCCCCAGCCCAGCTGCCCACCACGCTGCTCGGGCAATGCAGCCAACGGCCGGGCGTACCGCCCCGTGGAGCCCACCCTCACCCCAAGCCTGGGTTACTCTGAAGCACATTCCAGGACATTTCAGTGATGCCCCTATTACAAGAGATGGACCTGCCAGCACAGTCCCTATGAGCCGAGGGCCCGCCTTACCGCTGCCAGCATCAGCGGGATATTGATCATTTGGCAGCGGCCACAAGCAGCGAAGGGCACAAAGCGTCCCTATGAGTGGGGACTCGTGCTGCGGGAAGGTGACGGCAGTGTCAGCTCCCCTCGCCGTGGCCGAGGTGGGCTCCAGACCCTCCCACACACGTTGAGCCCCAGCCATGCAGAAACTCTGTCCACGCAGTACACCTTTGTGGTCTCCTCGGGGATCTCTGTGTCCGTGCATGGGCATGCGGGACAAGGGCATACGACCCCCAAGGCACGTTAGCAGCTTGATGTAGCTGAAGGCACGCGGGCCCTGGAGCCCCAAAGTCCCCACCAACGTTTGGGTCAGATGCCTGCCGTTCCTCCAGCTCCTTCAGAGGCCTTGGCCACCACGCAGAGCCCTCGGGGAGTGCCCGATGGGGGCACTGCCCGAAGCTCAGTGCACAGGGCCGGCACAGGTGCCGCCTGGCTGATGCCAACTGGTGACAGCCCTTCTGCACCCACAGGGGACATAATAAAGCAGCAGCTGCACATAAGGATGGAACCACAAGCCAGGACCAGGACAGCCAGAGAAACACCAGGGGACCTGGAGCCAGACAGGAGAGACTGCACCACCACGCTCTCCGCCACCAGAGGCAGCCCGAGTACCTTGGTCAGCGCGTTTCAGCCCCACGCCGTTGACACGGCCGTGGTGTTGCAGAAATGTAAGCTGTTCCCAACTCTCGAAAAGGAAAGGAGACCCCATAAAATGACACGTGCTGTGGTCTGAGAAGCCTGGGGAGAGAGAGCATGAATCAGAATTGGGAGTCCACAGACGGTGGCTCGCTGCACCACAACACTCAGGCTGTGCAAGAGGAGGGAGCCAGAGGGAAGAATGCAGCCCGTGAGAACGGCTTCCTCACACACAAGACGCCCCAGTTGTGGCCGGCACCGAAGGCCTCCAGTGCCGAGAGCAGGGAGCGCCGGTGGGCCTGCCCAGCAGGGCCGGTGTGGGTCAACGCTCCGGCCAAGGAGCATAACAGAGACGCCTCTTGTCAAAACGCTCAACGCAACATACAAAGCAGGAGTGCAGCGCTGCCATTTCCTGCAGTGCCGACTTGGTGGGGCAGACACTGCGATGCTCGGGCTCACACCCATGACAGAGGCAAAGGGGTGGCTCACAAAGGTGACCAGGCACTGCTGGGATGCAGATCTCAGTACTTCTTTGTCCACTGAATGAGAGCAATGGAACTGTGGCCTCTCGAAGGTGATTCTCTTTTTTCTTTTTTTATACCAGGGATTGAAACTCAGGAGCACGCTCGACCACTGCAGCCCACATCCCCAGCCCTTTTCTGTATTTTTTATTTAGAGACAGGGTCTTACTGAATTGCTTAGAGCCTCACAATTGCTGAGGCGGCTTTGACTTGCGATCCTCCTGCCCTACCTCCCAAGTGCTGGGAAATTACAGGCGTGCACCACCAGGCCCGGCTCAAACAGTCATTTTCAACCAACCTTCAAACGAGAATCATTTCATCGAGTGTTATACAAGCCACTCTAGCACTTTTGTTCATCCTCTATCTTTAGCTCATCTTTCTCTCTTCTAACAGGAGGAGACGTGTGAGCTCCCTGCTTTCGTGGGGCTCCAGAGACAGAACAGCACAGAGGCCACACCATACGGACACCTCGCCCCACCTTGATTTTCTTTCTGCAGAGACCACACTGCTGACTTGCCTATTTTGAGGCTGGGGCTTTGAGGCCTGTCGCTTATCACGTCGGATAAGACTGAGGGCTCCCCAGCCTGTGCCTGCAGGCACTGAGCTCCAGGGTGCTGAGAGGGCCGCCCTCCAGCGCCACAGGCGGCAGCAGAGCGGCAGAGGCAGCGCAGCGAGGAGCCCCTGCGCAGCGCGAGCAGTGGTTGCGACAACAGAAGCGTGTCCACCGGCCATAGTTCAGATGGGCACTGGGACAAGGGAGGGGGGCCTGCACCTCACCTCCAGCAGTGAGAGGGGCGTCTCCAACACCCTGTTGGTGTAATTGAACGACGGCGTTGAAGACTGGTTGACCCACTGCCAAAGAGCACGGCCGGCGGGTCCTGCAACAAGCAGAGGCCACTGACCCCACCTGCAACGCCCCCAGCTGGCACCGTGTGCACAGCCACCCCCAGGGGACAGGAGGGAAGGTGGAGCAGAGGCGTGCTGGCCACAGCCTCGGGACCTGTTTTGCGGGCATTTATCCTCTGATCCGTTTTCTCATCGCCAGCTTCAGAGGTCACTTGTGGAGGGTGAAGGCCAAACCGTGGGGAGCCGGGCACAGAGGGGCCATGAACACAGGTGGCCCTACGGGCTGGGCGGTTCCCTCGGCACCTCCAGCTGCAGTCCTGTGGTGCTAGTGAGTGTCCACGGACGTGCCCGGCCCAGACCCGACTGAGCTCACACCCGCACATAGACGGCTCCGTGTCCCATATTAGGTTCACTATGGCCAAAAGGAAGGATTTGCTCTTAGACTCTGTTTTTCTTTGGGGCTAAAGTTTTAGGGAAAACTTCAACTTCCTTTGACAAACAAAGTAAGATGCTACTTAGCAAGGGACAAAAACATCTTCACAAAGGCATCGACAGGTCCTGCTGCTGAGTCAGAGCTCAAATAACTACACCAAGTAGAACTAAAAGTGAATGACATTTTTTTTCCCCCAACGCAACAATACGCTCTAATTTTATTTTATGCATTTAGTTAGTACCAGGGATTGAAGCCAGGGGTATTAAACCCCTAAGCCACATCTCAGCCTTTTTTTTAAATTTTGAGACACGCGTCTTGTGAAGTTGCTTAGGGCCATTGCTCAATTGCTGAGGCTGGCTTTGAACTATCATCCTCCTGCGTTCATGCCTCCTGAGCTGCTAGGCATGCATCACTGTTTAATCATCTAAAATCTCAATTTTTGTTGAATTTTATTTGTAGGATACATCATTGTGTTTGATATCCTTTTGATAGTTAAATCAAGTTCACGGCACACTCACCCATCACCTAATAAGCTTGAGAAACGGCAATTTATTTTTTTAAACACTTCCATACAAAATACACTTTGAAAAAAAAGACATAAGGGTGCACACTTGGCTGTCCACGGTGAGACTGTTCTCACAGTAATTAAAACGCACTGACCAATGTCAGGCGCTCTGGTTCTGGCAGGGGCGGCCTGCCGGCCCAGGGCACAGCTCACCTGTAGAAGGTCATCATGCAGCCGGTGATGTCATGTTCATTCGGCACCTGGGCCGACAGGGCGTCCCCGATAGACCATCTCCGCCGTGTCAGGGTGGAAGGCGTACCTCGTACACGTACTTGGCTCTCCACAGCTCGTTCTCTGTAAGACCCGGAGGGACAACTCCTTGTCTAGGGACAGGACCGGACAAATAACACGGGGCGGCTCACTGTCAGCGTCCTTCTCCATGGGCCCCCTCAACGCTCCCACTGTCCCGCCTGACACACCGTGCACAGTCACCACTGGTTTCAGCTCTTCATCGGCACTTACTGATTGTACATTTAGGCACCCTATTTATGTCTTTTTGATGCCGGGGGCTGAACCCAGGGCTTGTGTGTGTAAGCACACTCCGGCCACGAGCACACCCCAGTCCCTGTCCCAAGTAAAATTCGTTTTAAACACAAAGGATAATAAGTCTTAAAATGAACACTTCAACAGATTCATCTCAAATTGTCTGTGATTTGTTTTTTTTTAAAAAAATTGTATACCAAGGAAGCATTCACCTTGAAATATTCTTTGTTTTAGAATGACATTAGAAACTCTATCTGAACTTTGCAAAGTCTAAAATATTTAACCAATTAGACAAAAGCTATGGCAATCAAAACATTAATTCAGTTAAACCTGTAATATGGCAAACCTAGATTAGAAAGACTCTTTAGTGAAAAAGAAATGTCAGGTACATCTTTTATTATTCCTTCTCTCTGTCACAGGAATACCTGACCATTGCCAGAAATTCCAGAAATTACAAATTCATTAGACGTTATTAAATGTAGCTTTAATGTAGTCTTCGCCCCCGAAAGGTTTGGGGAGGAAGCTTCAGCCTCTCCCCAGCCATATGTTCGAGTGTTTACACAAAGGTAGTACAACCAGCCTGCGCGCCAACACCCCGTCTTTTAAAAAATTCAACAATATTTTGAGACTGCCTTTTGTGCCTACAGACATTCTTCTAAGTCATCGCCACCTGGATGGACACCGTTTTCCCCCAAATTCATGTCCGCTCTGGACAACAGAATGTGACCTTCTTTGGAAATGGGGAGTTTATAGAGCAATTAGTCAACACCAACACCACATACCCAACCAATCCTACCAGATTAGAGTGGGCTGCTGAAATCAGTGACACTGGGGGTCCTGAGGAACGGCCTGTGCGCCAACACACAAGGAAGCCCACGTGCTGAAGGAGGTGGATCCCACGCACCGGCCCAAGGCCGAGCAGAGCGTGCCCGAAGCCAGCAGGACCGAGATGAATGGCAAGGACGCTGTCTCCTCCAGGCTTCCAGAGGGAGCAGGGCCTGCTGGCCCCCCGAGCGCTGAGGCTGAATTTCTGTAGTTTGAAGCCACTTAGCCGGTGGTAAATTGCAGCCTGCCTCAGGCAACAAACACGCCACCTTTTAAATGCACATAGCACCTGCTCTGATTTAAAACAAGTAAGATTCCAGCACCCTGGTGTGGGCATCTGAATTGGCTGACCATTCTCCCTCTGTGAAGGATAGGAAAGTCACCCCCCACTGCAAGACTGCCTAGGAGGGCACTGCAAGTCTGCAGACACAAAGGCTCAGCAAGCGTGCGGGAACTTTGGCTGTGTCTTTGTCTCATCACCAGCAGCAGAGCGCTGCGGCATTGCTACTTAGTAACTCGTGAGCATATTCCCACATACTGGGGATCACTGACCTGAGTTGCTAATTGCCAGTGTGTTTTCGCCACCCTGGATGGGTCGTTCCGATGGGAGCCGGGGAGGGGCGGGGAGGCTCCTGCCTAGACCTGACTGAACCATGAGTCCTGCCAAGGTCCCCCTGTGCTCCATTTTCAGACAGTGGTTCCTTCTTCCCTTGGTCCTGAATGATCTGTAAGATGGGAACCCGGGAAAACACGCTCCCCTAGTTTCCCAATGGCTGCTTGCTCTGGCTGGTTTTTGTGAGGAGTGGGCTTGCCATCCTAGACCTCTGCTGCGTTCCCATTATCTGCACACTCTGACTTCCAAACCCACAACTTTCACTGATCCTTGCTATGCCATGTCACTCTGATAGGGATAGAAAGACGTCAGTGGTGGGACATGAAGGTTAAGGGAATAATCCACAAAATGGGGCCCACAGTGCTGACCCCCACATGCGTTCTATTCCAAGAAGCAATTCACTTGCAGCCCTGCCTGGCCTAAGTGAGACAGGAGACGTCAACAACAAACACCGGCTCAGCAAACGACCTGTTACCGGCAGGAAAAAATGCAGGCCCGAACATAACACTGGTTAAGAGGAACCCTGAATGGGCAGATCTTTGTGATCCCTTAATAGACTGAACCCCAGAACTCAGGGAGACATGGATAATTCCCTTCTAACCATAAAATCCGTAAAATTTAGGATTAAAATCCCATTAGACTGCAAGCATGGTCAAATTGTAGAGTTGTCATGGCCGTGGGACCTGAAAGTCGGAATCATACCTGCGTCAGTCAAATCGAGAGGTAGACCTGGGCAGGACTCATGAAGCTTCTCTGGATGCTCCAATAAAACTGGAGGTGCAAGGAAGAAACACACTGTCCCCCTCAGTCCCTGAGACTGACCCTTTATTCCTTTTCCATCCTTTCAGTGAATATTATCGCCTACTATTCCTGAGCGATCACGCTGATGACCCTGTTCCCACCCACTGGGGTCCCAAGAATTGGCGTGAAGGGGATCTTTGTGCGCCGCAGTGTCCCAAAGCCCTAGTTCTGTCGCAACTCACCTTCTTCTTTTTTATTTTTAATATAAATAATGCCTTAATTGCACTCGTTCTTCTTCCGGGAAACCCTCACAGTGTCCGCAGTCTGTAGTACCACCGCGTATTTTCCGGACGAGACGCCCTGTTTAGCGGGAGAGCCCACACTCCCAACAGTGCTCCTGAACTAGTGGAGGGGAGGGCGCGGACCCACGCCCTCAGCTTCAGTGAGAACACCAGGCAGACGCGGTTTCCCAGGACTACGCTTCTCTCGGATGCAGAGAGACGTTATGGGGCGAACAGGAAGGGGCCTGGGGTCAGGGTCCTTGGAGAGTAATACACGTCTTTGCTCCTCCAGCATTCCTTTGGGAGCCGTGGATCTGACATAAAGTCATCATGGGGGGACGGGACCGGCCCCCTCGAGAACGGGTACCGCAAACTTCTTATTTCTCCAGATCGAATATTGACCAACTACAGATACCACCCTCCGTCTCTCCCTCCACTCGCGCTGCACCCTCTGCAGAGCCATTTAGAAGTTCTGCTCTGTGGCTCCTCACCTGTGGTGACACCGGCGCTGGCGTGGGAGGTGCGCCCATTGTCTTTGCTCTTCGGCGGTGCGCTCCTTGGGCGTGCCCGGCAAGCGCTACCCGCCACGGGCTAACGCCCACAGCCTGACTTTATGGAAGCGCTGCACAGTACGCTCTCAGCAACTTTTTTCACGGAAGTGGATGGTCAACGTCACCGCTCTTGGGTGCCCGTCAGGACGGGTCTTTTGCTGTTTTTAAGACGCCGAGGGATAAGCCCACAGGTGGGCTTTCGGATCTCTCTTGGCTTTCACCTGCACTCCTCTGCAGCCAGTAACACTGCGGCCTTCCCAAGGCCCGCTGCTATCCTGGCAGGTCTTTGGTGCAGTGCTGTCAGTCTAAAACCACCGCCTGTCGCCCACCCTTAGAAACCGTGTTGTCTTAGCAGATCAAAGAAAGTTCTTGTTTACCTTCCGTCTTTCGGGATGTGAGATAAGGGTTGCCAGAGACTTTCTGCCAGTCTATGAGTGCACTTTTGCTCCTCTAAAACAAGTCCGACTGTGTGGAAAGTCTGGTTACGTCTGAGAAGTTCAACGTCTCAATGGCTTGTTCCTTCTTCCCGTGCGCAAGTCCGAAGAATCCGCTGACTTTCCCAGAGGTCAGAGAACGTCTCCTGTTTCCTTCCTAAAAGTGAACGTCTCCACAGCAGCAGCGTGGGTGTTTGCTGAGGTAGTCGTCACTGTGAGAGCCTCTGGCTCACCGGGTGCAGCAGACCTCGGTCCACTTTTCTAGGTCTGGCCGACTCTCCACTAGACCGCGGTCTCTTCTCCTCGAGGAGCCGTCTTGGTATAACGTGAACCCCACTGCCCACGCACTCAGGCCTCCGTGGGAATCGGGCCTTTGTCCGCAGGTCTGTGCGCAGTTTGGGTGGCTGGCCTTTTGTCGCAGGGGTCTGTGCTGGGCAGTTTGGGTCTGAATTCCCCCTGAGGCCTGTGTGGGGAAGGCCTCAGTGTGGGGAGTGGAGGCTCTTTACGGGGGCCTGGTGGGAGGCCTTTAAGGGGCATTGGAGTGTTGCCCTGGAAGGGGCTGTGGGACCCTCTCATCCTTTTCTTTTCTTTTGCACCCTGGCAAATACGTGGCGAGGTTTTTCACTCCCACCACAACTTTCTGCATGATGTGTGGCCCCTCCACAGACGAAAGAAATGGGACCATTATGGATTGGAACCTCCAGAACATGAGCCCAAGTAAACCTTTTCTCCTTCTAAGTTGAATATCGCAGGTATTTTGTTACAGTAACAGAAAGTCTGAATGACAATCTACATGTCTACCTTTGCACCAGTGCTAGCTTGTCTTTACTGTTAGTTGCATGGGGTCTTGACACAGGTAGGGATTTGTTCCCTTGACTCTGCTCTTTTCTCAAATCGCATTCACTAGTATAGGTCCCCTGTATTTCCTATGTCAAAACTTGAAAATGAGCTTGTCAATTCCTACAAAAACCCTGCTGAGGATTCTGAAGGCCTCCATTGAATCTACATCAATTTTGGGAACAAATGACATTTTAGTGATTGGGGTTTTCCCAAACTATGAACACAGTATTCCCTTTCCACGTAAACAACCAACCAACCAATGGATTTTCTTCTGCAATATCTGTGTGTGTGTTTTGGGTTTATACAAGGCATTTTCATAATTTGTTAAAGCATCTCTCCAAGTGTTTTCTATTTTTGTTGTTTTTGAAAGTGGCATCCATTTAGATTATTTCCAGTTTATAGCTGTTAACCAATAATTGATAAAATAAAACTGATTCTAAATACTGATCTTTGATCTTGTGACCTTGATGAAACTCACATCTTCTAGTCCCATTATCTATATTTTTCTGTGATTCTGTCTACAAGGACAATCACGTTCTCTTGCTGACTTTAATTTTGCTGTTGGTCCTTCTAGTCCGCCTGGGGTCCCGCTAGCAGCCAGCACAGTGCTGAGGAAGAGCCCTGAAGACGGCGTCCTTGCCTGCACCCAGCCCCGGGGGACGGCCGGGCCTCCCTTCTGCTCCTGTCTGTGGACAGACCTCACCGCGGGAGGCACGCGGGTCTCCCGTGGGCTCCGCTGCCCCTGCTGCGGTGGGCACCTGGTCTTCTGCTCTGTGGCCCCACCGATGGGGAACTGTGGACGTGGGGCCAGCCTGGGCTCACAGGCAGCGTGGCCACTGCTTCCAGGGAGCTAGCCCTCCACCTGGCCAGCCGTCACCTGCTGTCTGTGAGACGCCACACCAGATCTGCTGCCTGAGCGCCGCGGGCGGGGACGGTGGCCTCCCGCGTTGGAGGAGGAGCTCGCTTCCTGCTTTCTGGAGGTCCCAGTGTGGGTGAACGGCTGCCCCCCCACACTGTCCCACTGTAGAGCCAGGTGCCCAGGATGTGTTTTGTGGGATAGATTTCTGACGGTTTTGTTTTGTCTCATCTCCTCCTCAACCCTTTCCCCCCTTTTCCCTGGCCTTCTTTTTGGACTGAATAATTTTGGTTGTTCATACTTTCTTAGAAAGTTAAATATTCACTAAGAATTTCAAACTTCATCACAAAAAAGCTCCATCCGTCAGTTTTATTGATTGATTTTGGTACGAGGATGGAACCCAAGGTGCTCCACAACTGAGGCCGCATCCCACGCCCCTCTTTACATTTATTTTGAGTACTCAGGGCCCTTGCTAGGTTCTGAGCTGGCTTTTAACCTTGGGTTCCCTCCCCCTCACCTCCCGAGTTGCTGGAGCGCAGGTGTGGGCCTCTGCACCCCGTGGGAGGCTGTGTTTTATTTCTCTACTTCTTCCTCAGTTGCCCGTTCCTTGTCCCTCTGTATGCTGGAGCTCTTTTTATTTACTTATTAATTTTATGTGGATCAGACATGCAAGAGGCTAGGCTTCTCATCAAAGAATCGATTCTCCCACTTACATTTTTGGAAATCGTTCATGTTTTCTGACTCATCACAATTGGTCGTCCCCCGTCCACTGTCCCTTGCGAGCCAAGGTATTGGCCACAAGCAGCATGGACTCGGTGCGGCGAAACCCTCGAGCCTCCATGCCTGGCTCTGCAGGAGCAGCACCTGTGCCTCAGCTCCTCCCCTGAACGCGCACCGTGGCAGCGGGAAGGGTTGGGTGGGACCTGACTGGCACAGGGCACTGCTCGCTGCAGGCTGGCCTTGAGACGGCGAGATGGAACCACCCAGCAGAGCCCACTCCTGCCGCGTCACACTCCAGCCGCGTCACACTCCTGCCCACGGCCCCCCCGATGCCCCGTGGGCATCTCCTCACTGTTTTTGCTATTCTAACCTCCGGTTAAAGGAAGTGTTCAAGGAAATTCCTGTGTGCTCATGATGACCGTCAGAGACGAGGAACGCTGTGTAATTGACTTCCCAGACTGCTGTGCATTGACCAAGTTCCCCTTTATTACCTCTATCAACACCATCTTCCTATCTGGTCTGTTTGCCTGAATCGCACTCCATCCCTTTTCCACGCGCCTTTCCGCCACTCGGAAGCGCGAGGGGCCTGCCCTTCGTGCTCCTGCACGTTTGTCCTGTGGACGAGGACAGCTGGGCGCAGCCCACCTGCCATGACGTCCTTCCTCCGTTCCGCAAAAACCTCATGTGCTGCGTGCCGTCTTGCCACTCGGGGCACCCTGCACCGGGGGACTGACAGAGGCCCCAGACTCCTCGGTGTGCTTTAAGGACTATCTTTACCCACGTCCGCAGATCCTGCTGGATCTTACCGCTTTGCTACAGGTGGCTTGAGAGCCGCATGGCTGCACATTCATTGCTTTGAGAGGGAGCGGGTCTCCGAGCCAAGGGGCCTTTTCCCTCCCTGAGGACCCTGCTCCTCCTCTCCGCACCACGGGCCCACCTCCACGCCCGTCCTCATCGCCCCTCCACCAGTACCCCCGCGTCCCTTCCTCGCTCACACTCACTCCAGGCACTGCTGGCCATGGCCCGGGCCCGCCTGTGGGCAAGGGGTGGGCTTCAGTATTCAAGGAGCAAAGGGCCAGGCCTGCTGCCCGAGACCACCTGCCTCGGCTCGCAGAGAAAGTGGCCGATCCCCCCACCACAGCAACATCACCCTGGAGCGCCAGGCCACTCTCCAGGCCTCTGCTCCACCTGACAAGGTGCCGCCTCCAGGAACGATTTTAAGTGGTCTCTTGGGTCTCAGGTCCTTAGGCAATCCCATGCCCGGCCCCCCCCTCTCCCCGCCACACACAGTCTGGGCACCTTCCTCTTTTCCTATGGCTTTATTTCCTTTCCGTTCGGATTCTCCAAGAACAGAAACGTTCCCCAAGCTTCTGAACCAACTGCCTTCTGCGAGGCTGTCCTGCCTCCTCCTCCAAGAGCTTTTCACAGCTCCAGCTGTTCTGCTGCCAGAGGAGCGGCCGCGTCTTGGACCCCTGCTGCAGCTGACCACCCCCCTCAGTGGTGTGAACTTGGGATCATTTGGGGTGCCAAGGCTACTGACAGCACCATCCCCCAGCTTCAGGTGCCTTTCCCTAAAGCAGGGCCGTCACCACCTCTCCACGGCCAATGTGGCCTGCTGGATCTCAGAGCCTATTACATTTTTTTTAAAAGAATCATTAAACAACAAACAATTAAGAATCAAGTGCAATAGTGTGTAGCCTTCATCAACTTGTGATAAAAGACCTGGAAGAACCAACTTAAAGAGGAAAGATCTATTTTGGCTCATGGTCTCAGAGCCTTGGTCTATGGTCACCTGGCCCCCTTGCCTCGGGCCCAAGGTTTGACAGAGGATACCACGCATGAACTGTGTAATTTGCAGGAGGCTGGGAAATGGAGAGAAAATGGTGGGGTCCCAGAGGCCCCCTTCAAGGCACACGCCCCCACCTCCCTGCGTCTATCCTAGCACCTCCCAACGGCTTCCCACCTCCTCTGAGCACAGTCACCAGCGGGGTAACAGCCCTGTACACAAGAGCTGGTGGGGATGCTCCAGAGTCACACGAGTCATGGGGGCCCTCTGGTCACCAGGCCTGAAGTACCCCCCACCTAGTCCTGGGAATCGCCAGCTGGCCTGAGCGCAGCGCCTGGCGTCCCCGGCGATCGAGACTGGATGCAGGTGTCAAGTCTGCAGACACGGTGCCCCGACGCAGAGGGGCTGTTTGGCTTCCCGGCCCTGCGCACCCCCCTGCTTGCCCCCAGGTCCCCACTAACTGCCCCCATCCTGATACCATACGCGGCCCCGTGAACAGCGGTGACACTGCCCTGTTCAGGGCACAGGGACGGGAACCACAGGTCTGCGCGACTGTTGGGTGCAGAGGCAACTTTGCCTCAGTTGTCTAACACCTTTCGCCCCTGGCTGGCTGGTCGGTGGCCTCAGAACCAGTGCCTGTGAGGACTGGCGCAGCCACCACAGGTGCCACTCCTCACCTCATGCCTGGCAACGCGGCTGACCGACGCGCCCCCCAAATCCACACCCTGAGCCCCGCTCTGCGCTCCCCCTTCCAACGCCTCTTGCAGACTCCTGCGCGCCGCGCCACATCTCAGAAGCAACCCCCGCCCCTAAGTTCGCAGCAGTGCATTTTTTGCACCATGCAGTTTCTGTCCAAAAATGAAGAAAGTGTGAGGGTGGTTGTGGCTCTCATGGTGGCGGTGACGAGGAAAGGCAGTGGATGGGGTCGGGTGGGTGGGAGGCTACACAGATGGCCACCACATGCCGCAGGAACGCGTGCCCCACTTCTAGGCTGTGCTCTTAGTCCCTCTATGAGCAAAGTTCAGCAGTGGGATACGACAGACTTCCTGTTTTTTTATTGTAAAAAGGATTTCATTTGTGCAAAACAAAATGCTAATGAGGGCACTAAGTAAAGGTTAGAAACAACCAACACAATGATCAATTTATACAGTAAGCCAAGAAAAATTATCACTATCGTTACTGTAGTCATGTACGATTTTCTTTGCATTTTCTAGTGTTCATTCGTTAACAGGATTTCCTGGAATCCGTCACAGTGGAAGAAGTTGATTGCTCGCCCAATAAAAGTGCTTGATCCCATCGAGGTCCGCGATGTTGAATGTTCAGCTGGCAATTCCCCAGACATCGTCCGCCTGCAGAGGCAAGAAGACGCAGTGAGGTCCAGCCGCACCCCACAAGCTCGCTGCTCCTACTTGGTCCTCACGGTGCACTGCTCCTTCTATTTATAGACATCATATTGGATAAATGGCTAGAGGCACCACTACCAAAGCTGACTCTGGCCCTAAGTCTCAGTGCACTCTAACCAGGTGTCACTGAGTTTCCCCACTGACACTTTCTCTGATACGTACAGCAGCTATGGTCATTCCTACTGGATGGGAACACGGAAAATACTCGCCAGAAACAGAAATACAAAAGAGTTTAAATAACATCCACAGTAGCAAGGTTCTGGAGTTGGAAGCTTATTTTCCTGAGGGACACGCCCCACACCCAGGTCCGCCTGCTTTCTGCCCCTGGACAGAGGTGGCTATTGCAGCAGACAGCGCACGCGCCAGCCGTCACGGGGCCAGCCCCAACGCGGTTCACTCGGCCGACTGCCGCACACGAACCACCACCGAGAACGAAGGTGCCGGTTGCCTTCCTCCACGTGCCCGCGCGTGCGAGAGAGGGCCCACTGCAGCCCGAACGCCCTCCCCTCGCAGTGTTTCTGCCGTTCACCGCAAAATGATGTCCTATACAGCCTCTGACCGTTACCTTTTTCCACATAGTGATCAACCCCGTTACTCTGAGTAGACATAATGCTTATTTTAGAGCTGCACTGCGGTGTCGTACACATCTTACTGTAGCATTCTGAAAAACACAAAGCTTGTTACGGAAAATAAAGAATAAAGAAAACCAAATCTCTGACATGAACCCCTCAGAAGCACGCAGCCGCGAGGGTCGGTCATTTCCTGGATGACTTGCTTCTAGACACAGTATCAAACACGGCTGAAAAATAATTTAATATAATACCTTATTTTAATATCATTTAAGCTCATGACAATCTTCTTGCCATTAAATAATCAGTTTGGTGGTGTAAAACAACATCTTTAATCGTGAAGTGCCCTTCGAGGTTCCGCCATTCTAACGGAGCCGCCGCACCCTGTCTGAGAACTCTACCCCGACTGATGACCTTGATACCTGACCGGCGAGCCGCGGTGTCACAGGTAAAAGGACCCGACCACCAGGAGGCTTCAGACCACCGCTTTCTGTTCCCCGTTCCTTTTCCATGTCCAGTACTTGTTTGACAAAGCTCTTTGTCCCGGCTCTTGGCCATCAGTCATTCTTCAGTGCCTGTCAGCTCCTCAGCATGTTAAGATGTCACACGCATGCAGCCACGGTGGCACGTCGGCAATCCCAGTGGCTGCGGAGGCTGAGGCAGGAGGACACAGGTGTGAAGTCAGCCTGGCAACTTAGGGCAATACTGTCTTAGACATAAAGAGGCTGGGGATGTGGCCTGAGGAGGTCGAGCGCGCTCTGGCTCAATCCCCGTCATCTCAGGAAAAAGAAAGTCAGACGCAGCTGCTAGCTCTCTGCAGACTAAGCAGAATCTCCAGCTAACGCATTCTTGGACCGCTGTGGTCAAACGAGGCACGTCATTTAGGCCACAGCTAGGCAAGGAAATCTTGGAGAACACGAAGCAGCCTTGGCGTTACAGTGGCACCAGGGACAGTGACAAAGCCAGAAGCAGGCCTGCCACTGGTCCAGGCAGCCGGAGTGCCGAGCCCAGAGAAAAGCCATCTGCAAGGCAGCTGGGAACACTTTCCTCCAAGGTCACAAGGCAGCTAAAGGCACACACACGCTCTCCTCTGCTGAGTGACCACCCCGCTCCTTCATCTCACCGGAAGACCTGGGTCTCTTTCTGCCCCACGATTAGAAACTCTGCTGCTAGAATCATCAACAGCACGATGACAGGCCCGGCCCTGGCAGCGGGGCTTGCCCTCCAGCCCAGGGCAGCTCAAGATCGGGACTTGTGCACCCCAGCATTCCCAGCCCATCACAACCCGGCAGTTTGCCCAAGGACACAGGGACGCGCGGGGGGCCCATGCTGCGGTCACAGTGCTGGACCCGGTCCTGCTCGGAGCCCACCAAGGTGCTGCCCCTCGACTCACCCCACCCTCCTGCGTGCACAGGCTCCGGCCCGCTCCGTCTTTCCCCCCAGGAACCTCCTCCCGCGCAGCCGCCAGCCAGGAGGACACTTGGTGGCCCACACTGCTGCCCTCTTGCTGTCTGGCTTGACCATCGCACGAGCAGGAGCGCAGGGACACAGCTCGAGGAGCGCCACTTCCTCCCCGCCTCCCACCGCGCCACCCGAACAAGGCTTATCTGGAAGAGGGTTCCTCCTGCTTGGGTCCACAAAGAACAGCGTGTCAGAGAAGACGACGCTGGGGGTCCGGCAGAGGTTCAGGAACCGCGAGGGGGCCCCCCCCCCCCCACACCCCCTCAGTATCCCGGGGCCGCTCCCCTCCTCAGCCTCAGCCATCACCCCCTGGGGCCTGTGTTAGGGTGGGGGAGGGCGCTTGGGTTTTCCTAAATCCCCAAAACCCATCAGGGACCAGTATTTGTAGAAAAAAAAAGTAATGAACAGGAATTGAGAGGAATGAAAATAAGTAAAAAATTAGAGCCCCAATTTTTTTTAATTATTAGAGTCAACCCCATCAAATGACTCTGTCAAACTGTTGTTTAAATGCTCAAACGGCTCACTGTAAGCAGGTGGACCTTGTGCCGACCTGTGGACAGCCCACTCTCTGGCTCCCGCGGCCTACACTTTGAAATTTATATTCTAGAGTAGAGCAAAATCTGTTTCACCCGAAGCTCATTGATAAATGTTAAAGATAAACACAGACTGATAACACACAAAACCTGTGCACAACCTCCTCCCATTCTTAAATGGGCCCACAAAAGGTGTAATTCCTTCCTTTAGTAGAAATCGCAGTTTTAAATAAAGAACAAAGCAAGTCTTTGCAGAAGGACCCTGTAGCCTGTTTTCTGCACGTCACAGGGTCAGCCCAACCTTTTGTGTCCACTGGCCGCGCAACGCCACAGCGTGGCGGGCTCCCAGCGTAAGGGGCGGGGGTGCAGTGGATAGAAGGAGAACACTTCCTGCCCCAACAGAGCGGCCACTGGGTGCCCTGTGTGGACGGTGAAGAGCACAGGGAGCAGGTTCCATCGTCACACTGGAAGGTGGCACAGGTGGGGGCAAGCCTGAGTTGGCTGCGAGATACGAGAACAGCAGAGCGCGTGCTCGCAGGGCAGCAGGGAGCAGGGCTAGGCTGGGAAAACAGCACTGGAGCAAGCCCAGGGCTGAGCGATACGCCTCTTGGCATCTTGGGGGAGAGCACCCAGGAAGAGGAATGGACCTTGCAAGGCCCTGAGGCAGGCACATGTCCAATGTAAACCGCAAAGAAGGCTTGGGGGGGGGGAGAAGAGAGAGAGAGAGAGGAGAGGGGAGAGGAAGAGAGGCCATGGGAGGGATCTGGGCTGGGGTCAGACTGTGGGGTCCGACTGTGGGGTACCTGCGGCCACTGGAGGCCTTTGCCACTGACCAGAGAATGAAGTCATCTGACCTTAGAATTCAGCAGGGCGACTGGTGCTGTGTGGGACGGTGGGAAGTCAGGAAGGAACAGAGGCACATTGGCGAGGTGACAGCCACCCAGGAAGGCGCAGGGAAGCCATGGGAAGCGCCGCATGCTAGAGACGTGCTGCTGAGAGCCAAGAGCAGCGGGAGGAGGAGCAGGACTTCCAACCCACCCATGGTGGGGCTGTCGGGCGAGCAGCCAGGCCTGCAGGGAGACGGGAATCCCAGCGTGGGTGTGCTGAATGTGACGCCAAGGGCACCCAGGGGGGCAACGGAGGGCAGCGGAACGAGGAGTCAGTTCAGGGAGGTGTCACCCGGAGGGGCAGCATAGCAGACGCAAGGGCCTGGACTGTGAAAGGGTCAGAAACGACTTTCACCTGAGCCAAAAGGGGCCCGGGGCCGGAGGGCAGGAGCAGGCGTCCTGCCAAGACAGCGTCCCAAAGAACTCCTGTGACCGTCACCTTCGTTCTGGTACAGTGAGGAGGGTGCCACCCCTCCCAGAGGCCAAGTGGCCAGACCCTGTGCAGGCCGCTGCCTTTGCGACATCTAAGAACTCCCAGCAAACGTGGCAGTGGGAGTGTGGAGAGAGCCGCTGGGTCTCCGTGTTCCCGCGGGGCCTCGCGGGGAGCCTGTGCGCTCCTTCTGAACCTCTGGCGCAGAACCAGTGGGGCTGTACTCACCACGGTCAGCCCGGACAGCTCAAGACAAGCACCACCCCATTCAACCCAGAGATGCTGGCCCAGTATCGTTTCCCCTCCCACACCCAGGCATCCCACCGGGCCCTCCCTCAGCCTTTTGGGAAACCAACTGTGATGCTGGTCCGGGGCAGCTGATTCACCTAGGTTTCCCCGGAAAACCAAGCACCAAGTAATCTTTCTTCCTTTTAACTTAAAGCTCTCACTGTGCCATTTCACAGAAGAGGAAACGCGCTTCTGAAACGTCCCTCAGGGCCGCCTTACCTGCCCAGCAAGGGACAGGCAGGGCTCAGCTCCAACTGCTGACCTTCCTCCAGGTGACCCGCCTAAGCTCCCGACACTGGAAAGTCCCCTGTTGCTGGCCCTGAAACTTGTGACGGGGCAGCATAATGCTGGACGGAGAAGGACACTATCGACACCTGGAGGGGACTGGCTTTGGTGGGGCAGTCCAGGATCCTGAGGGGAGACCACCCTGACAGGTCAGGCGGTGGCCCAGCGAGATCACAGAGCCACACTTGCAGAGGGAACGGGCAAGGGGCTGACCTAGCACCCAGTGATGGACCAAACAGTGCAGGCAGAAGCCCTGGACCAGAGAAGGCAGACCAGGCTCCTCCTGAGGGCAGACGAGGTGGGCCACCCACCTGGACCGGGCCTCCCAAGACACAGAGATGACATTCGGCTTCTTCTTTACGCTATAAATGTGTGGTCATTTGTGAAAGTGGCTCTAGGGAACAATACGGCACCACTTTTCACCAACTAGGAAGGATTCCCAGCCAGTGTGGTAAATCCCTGGGTCCTGAGGCAGGAGGACCCCAATTCAAGGCCAGCCTGGGCAAGGACTTAAGCCCGACCCTGTCCGGGCACACTGCTCAGTGGCACAGCACCCTGGATTCAATCCCCAGTATAACCGCAAACAAACAGAAATGGATTCCACGTGGCATCATCTGCAGGAGAAAATGCCAACCAGAGCAGATCCCTGGTGTTCCCAGCCTCGGAACGCAACCCTGTAGAACCATCCGGATGCCGTGCTGCATTCCTGCCCAGAAAGCAGCGCATCTCCAACCAGATGAGGCTCTTAAACCTGACCAACCGCCCTCTACCGCTTCCACCAACAGGCCCTTTCCACTCTCACTAACAGCCCCCTCTGACGTCCCAACCTCCACGCACGGCAACAGCTGTCCCCCTCTCCCCACGCCGGATGACCCCGTCTCTCGTCACCTGCACTGCCGCCTCTCTTACCTTCCCTATTCCCACAGTCAGTGGGACCAGGCAGCACACGCAGGCGGGGAGGCTACTCAGGCGTGGCACCCCCCAAGGCACCAAGCCACAGATAAGGAGAGGGCCCAAGTGAGGCTGGGGACCCCACTGGAGGCCTTGGCAGCGCCAAGTGGTTGGATCGACAAGGGACAGGCAGCAGTGCTGGTGCCCCAGGTTTGTGGAACGTGCCTCTTCCCTCTCCGCCACCTGTCAGCCGGCCATGTGGTGCTAAGCCACCTCTGGCTGGTCGAGGTCTGGCACCGAGGGCTGTCACTGGAAGGTCAAGTCCATTCTTAAGGAGTGATTCTTAAGTGCCCCAGCTGTGAGCTGTGACATCTCCATGGCAGCACATCCGAGGGTCCACAGCAGAGGGATCATCACTAGGAAAATTCTGCAGGCGACACACCCTCACGCAGGAGCTGCCAGGCGGCCTCTGCTGCTCGACGGTCAGCTGCCCGGGAGCCTGCAGCGGGTAGGAAGGGCCCGGGCTGGGGTCCAGGGAGGCTCTGAATGAGACATCGGGATTATCTCCTCAGTCTCCACCCGGGGCCTGGGGGTGCAAAGGGCTCGTATAGGATGGGAAGGAGGAGCAGGGCCTAGTCCTCCAGGCACTGCCTCCCTGGCCTTCTCCCAGGAGCACAGCAGGGAACCCATGCCCTTCCTCCACAAGCGCCTGTGGCTCCTTTTAGCCGGACACATCACTCTGCAAGTAGGAACGCCACAGGCTGTTCCCACGCCTCCTGTTTAGCTGATGCAAGGAACTAGGCCAAGGGAGGGGCAGACCAAAGGCCACCCATGGTTCTGGGTTCCCTAAAGTCTAGAGAAAGTTTGCATCAAACTACCTACCATGGCAGGGGCTTCTCTTAGAATTCCAAACAGGGGACTAAAGGGTCAGGAAAGGGGCCAACACCCGTGGTAGGAGGGCAAGGGTGACAAAACCTCTGCCAGAACCAAGGGCAAGGAGTCTGGCTTTATGAGAACAAACACTTCTTTTTCCACCTGCCGACGTGGCAAACGATGAAATACCACACCTGAGGGCAAGGCTGCCCACGATGCCAAAGCACGTTCAACGACATACGGTGTACCTGAGCCGCCAACTGCGCACCAAAGCGAGCGACAGGTCCATGCAGAGCCAGGACGCAGCGAAGAGGTGCACCCTTTGCCACGTCTCCCTGAGGCTCTGCGGCAGCTGGGCAGCACTGCTGAATGGTGTCTCCAGGCCCTCGGAGCTGCAGAGACCACCAGAAACAGAGCACACCCCATCACAGGAGAGCTGAGCGGGAGAGGGCCATAGCCGGCGTCTGCTAGCCAGTAGGCCAGACGGCGGACGAGCTGCGGCTGCTGACCCTCCAGATGCACCGCTCCACGCTTCATGCTGGCGATTACTGATGCTCCCCAAATTCATTTTTTATGGTTTGGAAAAAAAAGATGGAATGGGAGCGTAGAGGAGCGGTGGAAGCCAGTCCAGGTCCAACGGCAACAGAGACACCGAAGGAACGGCGGGAGGACAGGCAGCGAGGCGTCTTTCCACGCATCGCCTGGCCAGCTGGGCTTTAAGTCCTGACTCAAGCATCTCCTTCACGGGTGATTTGAAAGAAAAATTGGATTTTAAAGTATAAAATTTTTGTGATAGAGAAAAAAATGGATTAAAAAATTTTTGTGGTTGGACTGATGCAATTGAAGCAAAGTTGAATTTTAAGTTTACTCCTACTAACAACCACTCTACATCTCCTAATTGCTCACTTGAAGACAGGCTCACAATGAACTAATGACGTCAGCTATTTGAACCATGAATACATTTGTAGCATTATGTTGTGTATAAGAATAATCCAACAGATATTTTTATGTGCTATATTTGTTGGAAGAATGAACTCTTCAAAGGGAACTGAAATCACTGGGCTGGACCTCTGCACTTGGAAAGACATCAGGACGCGTAAGCAGTAAGTCAGGATACAAACACAGCCTGAGAAACCCAATCCTGTTTCTATTTCCCCAAGGCACTTGTAGACACCCTCGAGAAAGCACAACGAACACAGCATCCTCCAACTCTGCAGAGAAAGTCCTGTTAACCGAGTTTACTAGATTGCCAACCTGGCAAACAGATTTGAAGAAGATCATTTCAAAAATACCCATTAATCAATGATTAAACTTGCTTTGAAATCTCACTAGCTCCAGTTCGCACAATGAACCTGAGGAGAGTCTGTGGTCACAATGTCCACATGCTATTGGGCCCCCTGGAAATCTAAGCCCATCCTTCCCGAAGCGCTATTTTAAACTGTGTCCGTTCAGTGGGGGCAAACCCTGCCACTCCTCCAGGAGGGCACCTTGAAACACTGTTTTGGGGTCTCACAGTGATGCAGTGCAGAGGACCAGCCAGGGGCCTGGCACCAGGGCACACCATCTGCCAACGTGGCCGCCTCACCAGCTGGAGACTCTGCCCCATTCAGGACCAATCCGACCACACCAGAAGAGGCAAAAACCTCAGGCTGCTTAGCTTGAAGTTCCTTGCTCGGAAGCCCACCACCACCAAAGCTGGCCACCAGTTAGGTCACTTTAGAGAACCCCCTGTGGAAGGGGTGGGAAGTGCCGGAGGGCGTCTTGGTCGTGGTCATGAGTCCTGCCTTTGTGAGACAACTCCTCCGAGCTCAAATACCCACAGCCCCCCACATACTCGGAGACCGCCCCCATCTTTAACCAAAGCTCCCCGTAGCTCATCTTTAATCCACGCTAGGACACCGCCTGCTGACAGCCCACGCCATTCCCACCCTATCCAGAGCACGCTTGGTCTCTCGCCTGAAGCCTCCCACCACTCCTGTGACAGGAGGGCAGCTGGCTGACCGGACCCCTGCTTCCTCGAGAAGCGCCGTGACTCTGGAAAGCCGGTGACCTGGAAAGCCGTGACTCTGGAAAGCTGTTGACTCCTGGAAAGCTGGTGGACTTCTGGAAAGCTGGTGACTTTGAAAGCTGGTGACTCTGGAAAGCGTGCTCTCGTGGATCTGAGCCAGCAGAGCAGAGGGGAATCCGGTCTTAAAGCAGCCTCCAAAATAGCCTAAGCACAGGTCAGTGCAGGAACGAGGCTGGAGAACATACACGTGCAGACCACTTAACTTCAAGGAAGCCAGCCCACCGCCAGGGGGGTCCCACAGGCTCAGGGAGAAGACACAAGGGCACCCCTGCTGGAGAGGCTGTGGTCCCTGCCGGGAGGTCTGCCGCAGGGACGCTGACCGGTTCCTTCTGCTGTTCCTGTCCCGCAGGGAGCTCCTCCCTGAGACCCCCACCCTGAGACCGTCCTGGAACCATCTGTGGGATGGAAGCTGGACTACACCATACAGACCTGCGTCCTGATGTCACCCCCCTTCAGGGCACTCACTACTGGTGAGCTGCTTCAATCCCTGGCTTCAGGGAGTAGGCAGCAGCGCAGGAGGGCTGCGCGAGCTCTCCGCAGAGGGAAAGCTTCCTGGAGACCGGAAGCCCTCCCCCCTTCCTCCCTGGGCAGCCATTGCCCCCCAAATGCCGTAGCTCTGAGGATGCAGCTTGCTGCCTCAGCTTCCCAGAATGACCAGAAAGGCCAGGAAAAATAACCTTCTCCATACATAAACTGTATTCAAGCTTTTAGCTACCTGCCAAGTAAATCTGTAACTACTGGGATAAAACTGATTCTCCAAAAATCCCACAGAGGAACAGTTAGCAGGAATGTGCCTTTCCTCAGGAAATTAAGTAACCAAGAGACCTTAACCTTGGCTAAAGATTAACAACAACAACAACCCAAGTTATTAAACTGCAAACTTGTTGTTGGTTAAAATTACTTTTTTTGTGGGGGTGGGGGGTCCTGGGGATTGAACCCAGGGCGCTTTCACACTGAACTCTATCCCCCGTGCGTTTTTATATGTTGATTTTGAGACAGGGTCTCACTAAAGCTGCTGAGGTACTTGCAACATTGCTGAGGCTGGCCTTGAACTCAACATGCAATCACTCACTGCCTCATTCCCCCCTCCCCCAGCGCTGTGTCACAGGGATGCGTGACTCACCTGGCAAGACTACTGTACTTGAAAGCATTGAAGAAACAGTCCTATTGCTCAGTTTGTCTAGTTGGGGCAGGCAGGTACAAAACCTTCTACCAAGGCACTGCTGTCCACTGTCTGGGGAACAAGAAGGAGGTCAATCATGTTCCAGACACTGGGCTTTCCATCGCGTTTTAGACAGCCAAGTCCTCATTTACAATCTTCCAAGCTATTTCCCCTGTTTCACCAGAGTTGCTCAGCAGAAATTAATTCCATGTGCTCAAAACAACACAGTCCTGGACCTGCAGATCTGACTTCGTACCCAGATTCTGGAACCCTTTGGAGTCAGAGGTGATTATCCGCAGAAGACAATCACAATAACTCAAGGAACCTAACAAGTAATCTACAAATTTCTGTTGGGCCTTGCAGGTCATCTGCGTGGGCATACTTCCTCCTGGGTGTGGGCCACACAGGAGATTAAATGATAGAAAGTGAAAGGCAGGCCAGGAATGATTAGGTCCAAAGCGCCTTTTCCACTTAGCGAGGAATCTGTGCTGCATACTCTTCCTGCCCCCAGGGACAGTGCTGCGTGGAGACAGGTGGGGGGGGCGGGGGGCCTGCCTGGAATCAGGGAGGTCATGAGGATTACTGGCCTGGGACTACCACCACACACCGGCTCTCATCTTTCCATTGCTTCTGAAACACCCATCAGACAATACAATTAATGCTAATCTTTTCGTCAAACCAACTTTAGTTTTTGCCGCTGCTGAAGCACTAGTCTATAGGACAGGTCGAGTGCTTGTCATATTAAAAAATAAATGTAATACCCTTACTTGAGAATGGTGGCGTAGTCTTAAAAATGAAAGGATCCCAAACTATTTTCAATAAGAATTCAGTTGAACTTTTAAAAAATACACCAAAGAGAATCAACTCAAAAATCTGCTATACCAAAGACCATGAGGGGGAAAGAGCTGCTCCCTCCAAGATGCACTTTCTGATGCCCCAACCCCAGGGACCCCAAGAAGCGTTCACAGAACAGAGCGAGAGCACTCTGGGCGTCTCAAACAGTTCTGCAGGATGGGCCCAACCCCTCGCGGATCGCAGGCCTCCACTCGGACATCTGCAACACGCTGTCCCTTACCCCCCTCCCTGTCCCTTCCCCATCCTGTGGGCTAAGCACCGACCCTGTCCATGGGTCCCTGAACACACACTCCAGAGCGAGCCTATATGTGAGTGACGGCAACTCCAGATTCTTCTTTTTTAAAAAAAATGTAGTTTTATTTTAATGGTTTTTGTTATACCTTCTACTATTTTTTCTTGGTACTCTATTATTATTATTATTTTTTTCTTGTACCGGGCATTGCACGTCAGGGGCACTTGACCACTGGGCCACATCCCCAGCCCTTTTTTTGTATTTTTATTAGAAGCAGGGTCTCACTGAGTTACTAAATGCCTCGCCCCTTGCTGAGGCTTGGGCCTTGATCTCGCGATCCCTCCTGCCTCAGCCCTCCCAAGTGCTTGGGATTACAGGCGTGCGCCACCGCGCCCGGCTTTCTTGGTACTTATTAACATCCCAAACTTTCCATCAGTTTTTTTAATTTATTCTAGATCTGGTATACAGACAGCATAATGCAATTCGATTTTTAATTATACATTTCATGTTCTGGTTGGTACTCAATAGCAGAGGTCACACCATTCAAGTTTCATACATGTACTTATGGTAATGATGTGTATTTCATTCCCACCATCTTTCTACCCCCAAGCCCCTTCCTTTCTCTTTCTTCTCCCCCTTTGCACTATCTAAAAGTTCATCTATTCCTCCCGTGTCTCCCCCTCCATCCCCATTATGAATCAGACATCCTTAATATCAGAGAAAACACTCAGCATTTTTTGGGGGATTCGGCCTTACTTCACCTTAGCATAATATTCTCCAACTCTACCCATTAACCTGCAAATCAATGATTTTATTCTCTTTTAATGCTGAGTAATATTCCATTGTGTACATATACCACATTTTTTTTTTTTTTTTTTTTTTTTTTTGGTACCCCAGGGATTGAAACTCGGGGACACACGCGACCACTGGGCCACATCCCCAGCCCTTTTTTGTATTTATTAGAGACAGGAGTCCTCACTGAGTTTGCTAAGATGCCTCGCCACGGGCGAGGCTGCTTTGAACTCACGATCCTCCGCCCAGCCTCCAAGTGCTGGGATTACAGGCGTTGCGCAAACACCGTGCCCGGCAATACCACATTTTCTTTATCCATTCATCTCCTGAAGGACATCTCGGTTGTTCCAACAATTTAGCTATTGTGAATTGGTGCTGCGATAGCCATTAAGAGAAATGCAAATCAAAAACTATAACTACTCTAAAATTTCATCTCACGACCAGTCAGAATGCAGCTATTAAGAACACAAACAACAATAGTGTTTGGCGAGGATGTGGGGGAAAAGCACCCTTCATACATTGCTGGTGGGGACTGCAAAATGGTGAAGCCAATATGGAAAGCAGAATTTGGAGGTTCCTTGAAAAACTGGGAAAGGAACCACCATCGTACCCGACCACCCCACTCCCCCGTCAATACCCAAAAGACTTAAAAACAGATTCTTCTTACCAACACCATCTGTTTTCCAAAAGGAGGCACTGCAGTCCTGAGAGAACAAAGGGCCTCAGAAGGGCTCCCCTCATCCCTCCTCAAACTGTTTCTCTCTCCTGAGGTCCTAGAGTGGCAAAGCTGGAAGAGAGCAAAAGCTCCCACTGCACCGCAGCCTAAAGCTGTCCATGACCCCCACCCCCTGGCTCCTATATAAACAACCTGGAACAGAAAAGAGACAGCCAGAGCAGCCAAGGTCAGAAGTTAGAGAAGGTAAGGCAGACAAAGATGAGAACCATGGAGAAAAGTAAAAAGAAAAATCCACAGGGGCATCAGAATGGCAGCTGTCCCGAACTCCACGTATTGTTACAGTGCCAGCACCCCTGGCAGTCCAGCCAAGCAGGGCTTTCACACACCAGCCCTCAGCAAGAGCTCACTGAGGCCTACTTGCAGAAGCAATCCCTTGGTGGGGAGGCAGTGGGGGAGACAGGTTTAAGCAAGACCCAGCCAACTAGGCCCTGTTTGCAAAGAGAGGTGCCACAAATAACACAAGTTTTATTTCAACTATGACAGGCGCTGTTACAGAAGCAGCACAGGGGTAATAAGTGTGTGGTGTGTGTGGGGGGGGGGCAATTTTAAGCAGTGTCAAGGAGCACACGTTTGAGGAGGCGCACCCAGGTTAGAAGTCAGAGGGCCTTGCTTACCCAAAGGCCAGCTGTCAAAGTACCTTTCCAGGGCTGACGAAAATTTCAAAGAAAAGGGATCGAAATCCCTGGCACACACTTCCTAGATTCGTGGTAACTGACACTCTGGGAAGGTTAAGCCCAGTGACACGTGCAAAGAATCAAAGAGAAAAGCGGCACCAGCGCGAGGGCCCAGGACCCTACCACTGCAAGAACCCACTCCCAGCACGTGTCACCCCATCGGAATAGAGCCCAGGGCAGAGGCCGCGGTCTCCTGGCCGACCCCCGAGCCCGCCCAGCGCCATGCGCGTAGGCCAAAGGCCAAGGGCGTCCCCAGGGGCGCGGGTCGGCACCTGGTTACCTAAGCAGTGCTCCGCCCACCCCGCCGTGGCCTGTCCTCGTGCAGCCATCTGGGCGCTCCCGCGAGTTTTCGTCACGAGCCGTCGCGGGGGGCAGCGGGGCAGGGTCTCGGGGCGTGACCAGAAGAAGCCCCCTCCCGCTGGGGACGAGACCCGCCCCGCGGCCCCGATTTCTGGACCCGTGGCTGCCAGCGGCCGACGGCAGGGTCCCCACGAGCGCTGGGACCCCGCCCGAGGCCGTCCCCGCCGGCCACGAGGGGGCTTTTCCGCCTCCGACGCACCGGGCCGCCCCCACGCCCGCAGCCGCCCACTCGCCGCGCGCCCCCCCGACCCGCCCTGTGCCGCACCCTGCGACACGTCCGCCGCCGCCGCCGCCCGCAACCGCTCCAGCCCCGCCTCCTCCGCCCGCCGCCAACCGGAAGCGCACGGCCGCCGCGCGCCCGGCCGCGCATCTGAGCGCGTTCCCGGCGGCCGGCCCTGCGGCGCCGCGGCCCGCCCGGGAGCCACAGGCCGGGCTGGCGGGGCGCGCGGCCCGCCCGTGGAGCCACGAGGCCGGGCTGGCGGGGGCGCGCGGGTCCCGCCCGGGGAGCCACGAGGCCGGGCAGGCGGGGGCGGCGCGGCCCGCCCTGGAGCCACGAGCCGGCTGGCGGAGGCGCGCGGCCCGCCCGGGAGCCACGAGCCGGGCTGGCGCGGCGCCGAGGCTGCGCGGGAGCCCTGAGGGCCGCCCCGCCGGCGGGAACCCGCGCCCCTCACCACGGGCGCCCTCGCGGCCAGGCCGTCCGCCTGCTTTTTTCGGTATCCCACCCCCCGGGTGCGCGCTCCCGATCCACTCCACGTCCCCAGGGCCACCGAGCACTCCCCCCCACAGAAATGTTAATCCTTCCAACGGGCGTTCCCCAGGCGGGGCGCTTGGCGCCGCCGGCTACGTGGGCGATGTTAGGAGGTGGCCCCGAGGACCAGGAACACCTGGACTTCAACGCTTGGCTGCTGGCGAGAGGGGAGGCTGCAAAGGGGAGGCCCGGACAGCAAGTCACCCTGGAGCACGGAGAACCACCGCGGGGCGGCCGGCAGAGACGAGTGTGACCAAGGTGGTGCCAGTGCAGGAAGCCGGAGAAGTGGACCTGGGCACTTTATAAACGCCCACTGCCACATGCTCACGGAACAGGGATCCCTTTGTACTAGATTTGATCTAGTTTGATTAGGTAGTTATGACAGCAGAGTGCATTTTGGTTTGTCGTACTCAATGGCAGCACGACTTTTCATTTCTCTGGTTGACATGATTTAGTGTCACACCATGTGCGCAGTCAACATGTGCCTCGGTCAATGATGTCCATCTCATTCCCCAACTTTCCTGCCCCCATGCGCCCTCCCCGCCCTCCCTCCACTTTGCCCAATTAAAGGTTCCTCTATCTTCCCCATCGCCCCCCCCCCCACCCCTCCATTTTAAACGCACAATGCAGGCTGGACAACGGTTGAACAACCTCTCTAATCCCAGCTACTCAGGAGGATGATGTGGGAGAATCTCAAGTTTGAGCAATTTTAGCAAGTCCCTGTATCAAAATTAAAAAATAAAAAAAAAATGTGGACCTGGCTGGGGATGTAGCTCTGTGGAAGAATACCCCTGGGTTCAATCCCCGAGTACCATAAACAAAACAAACAACTTTCAAATTAGATATATATGTTCATATTTAATATACACTCACGTCCTTCTCCCAAATAACCTATTAAAATGTAGTGCACTGTCAACAGAATTCCTGATAAAACAATAGTGTGGATGGATCTGAGCGTGTGTGGGGTGTGTGTGTGTGTGTGACTTAACAAGTTCGGACTAGTAATAATGTGTCTATGGGGTAAAAATAAAGAGCCTGAAATAGGTTAAACAATTCTGAAGGAAAGGAGCAATGGTGTGGAGTGGACTATATAAAAGATTAAATAAGAACTCAAAGGATAATGGGACTGGGGTTGTGGGTCAGCAGTAGATGTGCTTTGCCTAGCAACATGTGTGAGCCCTGGGTTCGAATCCTCAGCACCAAGTAAAAAATAAAATAAAAAGTATGTGTTCCCACTATAACTAAAAAATAAAATTAAAAAAGAAAAAGAAAAGGTAAGTACCTTCATATCAAGGTCAACAAAACCTTCGCATGGTCAACCGAGAGTGCTGATCAGGTTTGGGCCCATGGGCCACCTCCCCCACTGGAAACTTTCCAAAAGAAGCAACCTGGTTTCATTTTCCCATGGGCAGAGCAATCGCTTAAAGGTCGCCCTGTTCCCTGGAAAAATGAGCCAATATGTTAAAGGTCACTCTGGTACAACACACACAACCCCCCCCCCCACCAGAAATCCCTACTTAAAGCCCTGGCCTGCCTGGAGCTCAGAACACGACAGCTCCTCCCTGCTAGAGGAGGCAGCTGCTATAACAGCTCCAGCTTCCACGCACCGTCCTCCAGCGGACGTCAAGGTGGCCTCAGCCAACAGCCTCCAGATACCACAGCTGGCACAACCAGGCACCCACCCTCCATCCAGAGCTCGCATCCTTCCCTCTTCCACCAAGCTTGGTACTCCACCCTCTCTCTGCCTCCTCTCTCCCCGTACATCTTTTACCTCTGACCACCATAAAGCTAGTGAATAAATCTCTTGCTGTCATGGTTGCTCTGGTGAGATTTTGCCCTTCAGGGACCACTACCCATGCAACCCCTGCAATGCCACGACTCTGGCTATGAATATGGCATTCCACAGGTCCGTGAAGAGATGGTCATCGCTATATTATTTTTAGGACAATTGCTGGCCAAGATTGACCTCAGACCACCTAAACACTAAAACAGCAAGGAATGATCCACGTGTGAAAAAAAAAAAAAAAGAGTAAACTTCCAAAAATTAAGCAATATTATCCACAGCTATTGGGGGTGGCATTCCCTACATCCTCAGAATTCACTAAAAATATTTAATCAAACTTCTATTGCTATGATCAAAAAGAATTGATTGCTGGGGGCGGCAGTGGGTTTGATGGCCCTCACACTGTAATCCCAGTGGTTTGGGAAGGCGAGCGCGGGAGGATCGCAAGTTAAAAAGCCAGCCTCTGCACCCGAGAGGCACTAAGCAACTCAGGTGAGACCCTGTGTCTCTAAAGAAAATACAAAATAGGACGGGGGATGTGGAAATTAGTAATTAAAAATTAATGGAGTACAAATCCAATTTACTTAACCTGCAACATTGTAGCAGAGGGCTACACCTGCTAGGTTCTTTATAGGCACCGGGAGGAAGAATGAAATTGCGGCAGGATTGGGCCCCGGATGGGTGGACTAGGTCAGCTCTGGTGGTTATGGTCGATACAAATGTATTGAGTTTATACATTGCCACAGTAAATGCTACATCACAACCACAGAACTTCATGGTGTGTCAGCCAAAAAACAATTGCTTTGTTCCTGTGATATCCCTGATCTCTGGGTGGGCTCAGTGATTCTGCAAAACTTGAGCTGTGCTCTGCAGAGCTTATTAGGGTTGTCCATGGTTTGGCCTGTGGGTTGTTGATGGCTTTGCCAATCTTTGGTGGAGCTCTGACATGTTTGGGGCTGGCCACTGGAACAACTGGGCAGTAGTTGGCTCTTGCTCTCCATCTCATTCCTCCAGTCACCCTGGCCACAGATCAGATAGCTTGATGAGTATTAGTTTCCGGCACACCTTTCTGTAAGCGCAACCCTGGGTTGCAGCCTCCAGCCTCCCATTTTCTTCCCAGGGAACCAACCCCCCTCCCTCCTTTCATTTTGATCTGTTCCAGTAATGGTCAATCATGGGGACATTTATCTTCCTCATGATCTGCCACAGTCCATGGGCATGTTGACTCAAGCTGAGGGACAAATGATACTGAATTTATATGTGAATGCTGGGACAGAGATGGTCACCCTCTTCCCTGGCCCTCTTGCCACACAAGAGCACACTACCAGGGCTGGCAAGTTTCCAACCCCTTTATGCTAGCCTGCAGACGTGAGGAGTGGGAGACGAAAGATATGTGAAAAACACGAATGCCATTCCGGTTCATGGCACTGGGTTGTGTCAGCCATCCTGAAACCAGACCCTAACCCTCCCAGGCGACCTCCCAGATAATGGGGGCGCAAGGTATCTTGCTCCCCCATTATCCCTTTCTTTTCTTTCTTGCTCTTAATATATATTTTATTTTGGCTTTAGTTGTACAGAATGCGTTTATTTTGTACGTGGTGTTGAGGGATTGAAACTTCTGGGCTGTGCCTAGTGCTCAGGCGTGAGCGCTCTAATCGTCCGAGCCACAACCCCACCCCCCTTTTCTTTTCTTTATTCTTTGTCTTTTTTTACACCTCAAGCTCTTTTGAGTTAAGAGCTCCTCTGAACTGGACTGGAGATATGCACAGAGGTGGTTGCATTTGAATTTGAAAAGATAGAAAAAGGAGGTGAAGCATGGAAGAGAAGAAATGAAGGAGAGTTTTCAAAAACAGAAAAGACAGGTGGCTTGTATGTGTCCCCAGCATTGAAATCTTTCTGAGACAGCTCCCCAGGAACCTATGAATGCTATGTATTGTTTTATACTGAAGCTGTGTAATGTGGGGATTCTTGCTAGCCATTGCATTGGGCCAGAGGTAGTAAGACCTTGGATCTTTGCTTGTGGAGTTTGAGCCGCTCCCGAGATCTGAGGCAGAAGCAATGCCGGGTCAGCAGGAGGCGGAGGGCCTTTGGGCACGTGCAGCAAAGTATCAGCCGGCTGAGCCAAGGCCACTGCCCCAGTATGTCATCACGAGGCATCATCCCTGGTGGCGATCCAGTGATAACCTGTTCTTTTTCTTCTAAATTCACTTTCAATAAAAAATTTAAAAATTGTTTAGATTATATTACCCAAGTTATATTTATTGATACAGATGTACATAATTCATTAATTCACCTTGAATAGTTTGAAAATGCACACGTACACACTCTCAATGCATTTTCCCTGAAGCCTCTCCAGAAAGGAAAGCTTTTTAGTCTATTTTCCTTAACAACATTTCCCTTCACTTTCTGGCCCCTCAGACCTCTGTTTATGCCTGTGTTTGAGTTTCCTGTATCCGCAGTCAAACGGCTGGGACGCAAGTGCACAGTGCTCCCTGGTCCCCAGGTGCGGCAGGCAGGCCAGCCTGCCTCTGCTTCCTCTTCTGACCTGAGACCCCAGGACAAACCAGTGCGTCAAGCACTGTGCCTTGGCTTCTTCCATCTCTGATGGGGGGTGGAGGCTAGGGCCACTGCCCCATGCAGGGACCCGTGAAGGTTTGCCTGAGACGCTGCCGCACTACTGCGAGCTGCTACTGCACCCGTAGC
Source organism: Tamias sibiricus (assembly GCA_025594165.1). Lineage (NCBI taxonomy): Eukaryota > Metazoa > Chordata > Mammalia > Rodentia > Sciuridae > Tamias > Tamias sibiricus. The sequence continues at coordinate 11,609 of JAKELJ010000191.1, read as the reverse complement.
TCCAGCTTTCGGAGCTCCTTCAGTCCTCCCACAGACCTCCTGTGGACAACTTGTACTCATCTACACTTAACCATAGCCTGACTATCACTAGTTCTTTTTCTCAAGCCTAATGAACCCTATTGAAATAAGAAACCCATTTTCAACGAACTTCCTAGTCACCAGTGTCTAACGATACACGCTACTGGACTCTGAGCTTGCAGATTGTGTGGTTAGAAACATGGAGCACATATGCTAGCTACGCCTCTGCTTTTTTTGCAAGCTTATCAACACTTTCTCATTTTGGATTATATTCCCTTCATGCTGGGCTTTCCTGAACATGGATTCTGTATTAGTAATTCTCTTGCCGGGCTGGGAGCCATCATGCATTGAGAGGGAAAAAACATTTAACCCCCTGACCTCATGCAGTTGGATGGTCCCCAGGAGAGTAAAGACAGAGCAAGAGAAACAGAGAATAGGTGAAGTGAAGGTGCGTGGAGTGTTAGGAGGTGATGTAAATAAAATTAGGGTATGAAGGGATGGCAGGTTCCTTGGGTAGGATTGACCCTGGGGGAAAGAATGCCGTTTGTCATATGAGGCTGTCGGAGACAGCAGCAGCGCCACCATCCTTCTACCTGCAAGCATAACCCTTTCCATCCCAATCCCCCCAGAATGTATGTAATTCCACGGTACATTTTCTCCAGATGATGGGAAGACCTGGATGATTCTGGCCCCAGCAACTCTGCAGAGTCCGTAAATGGAAGAGGGATGCTGAGGAATGACTGAGTAATGGAGAGTTGTGCTACAACACACACCAGCCACCTGCACACTCGGTCTTCCTCCTGTCCTCAGCTGGTAACCCTGAGTGGCTAACTACTTGTGTAGGTCAAAGTTCTCCAGAGAAACAGCATGAACTAAAGGATACACTCTGTATTCGTTATTTATCTGACTACTAATCTCTGCCCCCTCGTCCCCATTCTGGTTTCATATTCCCGCCATCAGCACACCAACCGTTCCCATCCATTCCATCCATCTATCCATCCTGGTCTGTCTGTCTATCTATCTATCTGCCTACTTACCATTCATCTGGAAAGATATGTACTTTGAGGAACTGATCTGCACCATTGTGGGCAGGTCTGAAACCGCAGGGCAGGCTGGAAACTCAGACAAGAGTTGATGTTGCAGTCCTCGAGCTGACTTCACTGAAAAAAAGTTGATTTTACTCCTTAAGGCCTTCAACTGGTTAGGAAGGCTTACCTACATTTATCCAGCAAACCTCTTTAAAGTCAAACTGACTGTAGGTTTAAACAAACTCTACAAAAACTCCTTCCCAGCTCACCAAAGTTAGCGTTTTGGTCAACCTACTTGACTCAGTAGCCCTAGCCAAGCTGACCTGTAAAACTACCCTCTCCTTCCCTGATTTTAACATCAGCATTTCCATTCTTGTGTGGATATATCCAGCTCTCTGGTCTTTTGGAAATGTTGAATCCTGCCATGGTATGTCTCCGCTTTAAAATCCTCAACCGCTTCCAAGTAGTTGATGGGACAGCTTCGTTCAGAGCTGTTCCTCCGCTCCGTCATCTTCACAGTGAATGTCGAGGTGTCCCATCGTGACCTATGCTGCATGGCCATCATGGTCAGTCCTGGGGTGTCACGGTCCCCTCCTGCTCTGTTTCTTCTCTGTTTGTCCATGAGGTCCGCCCTCTCCCCCTGCTTCATATTTCCCATCACCTGAGCAGACCAACCTGCAACTGCCTCCAGCCGCAGGCCCTGCGCCTGAACGATGGCCGCTTGGAGCAAAGAAGCCGCAGAAGAAGTTTAGAGACAACTGGAAACAAACACTCTTTATATTCTGATAACTTTTCTCTCTGGCTCTAACTACACCCCGACACGCCGTCCACAGCTCCTCCTAACCTCCAAAATGGCGCAGACTCCTCCGCAATCTCGCTCAAGTCCTCGAGATCTCCGCCAAGTCTCGCAAGATTCCCGGCCAAGTCCCGGAACTACTGAAGGCGCCAATATGCCCAAACAGTCCCGAACGAAAACCATGTCCACAGAAGCCCGCGTAGTCCAGCCGCAATTCTAAAGTTCAAGCATCTCCCCAAACAGGCTCCTGCATTTCCCCCTTTTTTGTTTTAAAAGAGGTAATGCTCTAGGGACGTCTATGTGCAAACCAAACAATTCTTACCCGTTCATCGGATATCAAGGCTGTGCCCTTGACTCCTGTCTTAGAGTTTTGATATGTCGGCCACATGAGACTGTACTGACCCGTGAGCGACTGTGTGCCTGTCTTAGGTTGTCCCCCCTCTGGGGAATCGTAAAGCCCGTCATTGAGCTTAACCAGCCATCCAATGGAGCGCCCATTAGGTATCGACTTATATATGATTGACTAACAGCCGTCCAATTGTGAGGAGATTGTTGCGGCTGGTTAAGGCGTACAAGCCTCTTTGGTGATGACTCGAGCCAAATTGCATATAGCATATCAAATTGTTTAAAATCAATCACAGTGCCCTAAAGTTCCATCAAGTAACACACTGAAATTCTCTAGGACAAATACCCGCAAGGCATTGTCCCGTAAAGTCCCAAAACAATGAAAGATCAAAATGTCCATTTGTTATAAAAACATGTTGAATGTACGGAGGCCCCATGCATGTAAGAGCAGAGGCCACACTGTTGGTGAGGTTGTTTGATGTTAGCTTGAGCAGTTTCAGGGATGCTTGCGGCGCCGCGCACTCCCTCAGATGCAGTAGATAGCAGCAGACGACATCTTTTTTAATGTATGATTTAGACAATGCCACCGGCAAATCTTCAGGGCCCCGCTACCTAGAAACTCAAGCATCAATTATTAAAAGGAAAGGCAGTGCTATTGCAGCACTGAGTCAAGAGGTCGAGTTTGTCAAACTACAAAAAAATAATTAATAATTAAATTGATTTTTGTTCACACAGAAAATTAAAAGTTGATTTTTGTTCACACACATCGCTGGTTGAGTCTTCTACAAACATAAGTTGGAAAAATGTATCATATTAGAACAAAACAAAGAAAGACTGAGGGTAATTACTGCATTAAAGAATAGATTAAAGAAAAGGTAAAGGCACTTGAGAGAAATAATTTGTTAGCTGGAACCCTTGAAGTCTCTGTATACAGAGCAATCTTTTACCTGTTGAGATAATTGAAATTAATGAGCTATTAAACAAATGAAGTTAATAACAAATAAACAATCTTAAGTCAAAACACCAAAAAATATCAGGTTATAATAGCACTAGTCATATTGTTTGCTAAAGAGAAGTCCCAGGGACACCTATAAATCAAAATTGAAAGTACCTTCATTTATAAAATTATTTTACCTAAATTGAATACTCTTAACCTAAAATGAATTAAAGTTATTTGGATCCATATTATAATATATGGCTTATTATATTTTTTTCTTTTTCATAAGCGCTTTGTTCTTGTGACGTCACACACTGGACAGACAAACAAACATACAAACATATATTTGTGACGTCACATTAACATGAAATGTAGACAAATGTACAGACATAAAGACATGTATAAAAAGAAAAAAAAAAATACAATTGTGTGCACACTAAAGAGATCTCCTCGTCGCACGCCCGGAGGAATGACACTTAAGTTGTGAAATATTTTTGAAGGACTCTTTTGAGGGAATCATTCTATACCTTCATCTTGGTCCTCTTGATTTTGTACCTTTTTTATTAATCTTGATTCTTCAATAACTTCATCTTGATCATTTTGATGTTGGTACCTGCTTTATTTAATCTAGATGGTATCCATATTGGAGAGGATTCGTCTTTTGGAAAAACACAAACAGATCCTCTCCCCCAAATTAATACTGGATCTGGACCCTTCCATGTACCTGAAAGAACATCCTTCCAGTAAACCAAAGGTTTATGTTGTTGGTGTGGATTCCAATGTCTGTCTCCAGCAGAATAACCATTAGAGTCTAAAGTTAAAAAATTTAAGGTAAACAGGGCAACTGCCAATCTGTCCTTAGGACTTTTTCCAATTTCCTTCTTTTTGTTTTAATAACATAATTTTCAGTGTGCGGTTTGCTCTTTCAATAATGCCCTGACCCTGAGGATTGTATGGATGCCTGTTTTATGGGATATGTTGAATTTTGCGCAAAACTGTTTGAAAGATGAGGGACGTATATGCGGGGCCATTATCTGTTTTAAGCATTTTGGGGATGCCCAATGCAGCAAAAAGCTTGCAAACAATGAGATGTGACATCTTTAACTTTTTTCTCCAGAATGTAAGGAAGAGCAAAAATCATGCCTGAGCATGTATCTATGGTCACATGAATAAATCGCAATTTTCCAAAACTTGGCTCATGAGTAACATCCATCTGCCACAAATGATGGGGCATTAATCCTCTAGGGTTAACACCAAAATGAGGATTGGGCAAATGTGTCATACAAGATTTACAATCTTTTACAATTGTTCTGGCTTGCTCCTTTGTGATTTTAAACCTACGTTGCAAGGTGTGCTGTTGACATGAAACTGGGAATGAAATAAAGTAGCTTGTTTGTGTAGCGCTGAAAGTATAAATATTGTTTTTTTGTAAGTTCATCAGCCTTTTGATTACCTTCATGGAGGGGGCCAGGCAAATTAGTATGTGCTCTAATATGGCCTACGAAATAGAGGTTCTTTTCTTGCCCACAAAAGTTTTTGTATTGATAAAACAATTTAAAGGCTGGAGTATGAGGTGCTATTGGTCCTGCTAACTCTAATTTTGGGACGGCTTGTACAATATAGTGGCTATCTGAAAAAATGTTTACGGGCTGGTCTCTAAAATTTTCCAGAGCTCTTACCACAGCTTCCAATTCCACTAGTTTGAGCTGATTTGTGTGCAGTTATGTAAGTCATATTTTCTTTTGTAGTGACTACTGTAGCAGTACCATTTGAGGACCCATCTGTAAATACATTAAATGCCTTAGGAATAGGTTTGATTTTTTATTACCTGTGGAAATATAATAGGATGATTAATACAAAAAGATAATATAGGGGACTTAGGAAGATGATTATCAAAATTTGCAGAAGTAGAGCATTTAGCTATAGCCCAATCATTATCATTGAAGCATAAGTATTCAATCTGTGATGATGAATAGGGAGTAATAATAGTAGCAGGGTGAATGCCAAATATTTTTAGTAGAAGTCTTAAGTCCTTGAAGAATAAGTTTAGCCACCATGGAGGTATAAGATTCAATTATACTTTTAGGAGAGACGGGCAAATGTATCCATAATAAAGGCCCTTGTTGCCAAAATACTCCTGTGGGTGTATATTGTGAAGAAAAAATAATAATCAACATCAGCGGTTGAGTTAAATCAAATCTATCACAATGAGCTCCTTCGATGGCTTTTTCTACTAACTTTAAAGCTTTCCTAGCATCAGGAGTCAATGTTTTCGTGGTGAGGATGGATCAGGGTCCCCACGAAGGATGTCAAATAAAGGTTTTAGTTGGCCAGTAGTGAGTTTAGTGTAGGGCGAAGCCAATTAATGTCTCCCAGTAGTTTTTGGAAATCATTGAGGGTGGTTCAAATGTTCTTTATTTTTATTAAAATTTTTTGGGTCTAACAAAAGTATCCATGATTTTAAATCCTAAAATATAATATGGGAGATCTGGTTTGAACTTTTTTCTTCTGCTATATATATAATCCATATTTTTTTTAAAATTTTCTACCACATCACTGAATATATTAAATAAGATTTTTTTTGATTAGGGTGGGCCAATAAAATATCATCCATGTAATGTAGACACATGAGGTTTTGGATATTTATTTTTTAATGGGTTGGATAGCCTTGTCCACATATATTTGGCATATGGTGAGGGCTATTAGCCATTCCCTGTGGCAAAAACCTTCCATTGATATCTCTGATCAGGGCCATTATTGTTTAATAGAAGGAACTGAAAAAGCAAACCTGGGGGCATCCAGAGGATGTAGGGGGGAATAGAAAAGAAGCAATCCTTTATATCAAGAGTAATAACATGGAAATTTTTTGGAATAGCTACAGGATTTTCGGAAGTCCAGGTTGAGTAGGGCCCCATAACTTGCATGGTTTTATTGATTTGTCTAAGATCATGTAACAATCGCCATTTTTCCTGACTTTTTCTTGATCACAAATATGGGGGAATTCCAGGGAGAGGTGGGAAGGTTTCTATATGTTCCTGCTTCTAATTGTTCCTGAACTAGTAGGGGTGGGGCCGCTTGTAATTTCTCTTTTAGATAGGGGGCCACTGAGGGACCCCACACTGGCTTATCAGAAAGCCCATGGTATTTTTCAAAATTATTTTCTCAGTGGCCCCGAAAAAAATATCTTTTTCCTATATGATAATGATTACTTTTAGGGTTAAGATTACTCCTGTACTTTTTGATAATGAGTTTCTTTTATGGTTAAGATTACCCTGTAGGTTTCACATTTCTTATTTTTATACATTAACAATCTCCTGCAGGTTTTGGTTGCAAGGTGTACTTCCCATTTGTTGCAAAAATATCTCTTCCCCCATAAAAGTTAACCGGTAAGATTAGGTAAAACATAAGGCTGAAATGTTCCTTTATGGGCCTTCATCATCCTCCCATTTTAAAAATTACTGCACTTTTTTATCTGGGAGGTTATTATATCCCAAGCCTCTTTAAACTGGTTGAAGCGCTTTTTTTGCAGAGGCCAGTGCTTGGCCATTGGCGTAAATTAATAATGGAAGAGATTCAGCTCCAGTATAATCTAATTAAACCCTCCATTTCTATTCCTTCGGATTTTTATATTTACACATAGGCCTCCTACGTGAACAGTCTCGAACCCAGCAAGCCATGGGACTTGAGTCAGTGGAACAAATCCTCTAAATTGTTCCCTTTTTGAGGCATACCCATTTTAAATGAATTATGTAAATTGGGAAGGAGAAGCAACTGAGCAATTCTAATTCTACTTCCTTGATTAACAGAACTTATACTTTGGGGTGAGCTAAGCATTATTTTTTATTTCCCCTTTGTAGTCTGAGTTTATTACACCTGGGGGTCACTTGCAAACCTAATAAAAGCTTTTAGGACCTACGCCCGATAATAAATCCTACAGTCCCTGAGGGAAGAGGTCCCCTGACTCCTGTGGGAATCAGTCTTGAACCCCCAATTTCAGGTGTTAACACTATTTTTTCGGGCGGTGGAACAGAAGGTCTAATCCTGCAGTTCCTCTTGTTCCTCTGGGCGAGGGAGTGGATGGGTAGTAGGGATTGTGTCGGGGAAGCATCTGAGTGGATGCTTGAGGATACTCCTTCAGCAATGCCCCGTACATTTGTGGGCCCCGGGGTACTTGGGCCCCGATGCCCCCGTTTTTTTTGAATTCCTGAACAAAGATTTTCCATGGGATGTCAAATTTTGAATGGGCATTTATTGGCCCAATGATTTCCCTTTTTACACCCTGGGGCAGCGGGCCTGGGGCACGGTATGATTTGGTCTTATTTCTCTTTTGGGGAGTTTTGATGCCCTAGATTTGCCTGATTGATTATGATAATTTAGCCTGGAATATTTCCTGAATTGTGAATTATAATATCTACGTTTAGCCTTGTGACATTTTCGAGAGGAAGCACCTCTCCCATTGATAGCTGCTGCAATCACATTGCCCTTTGATACAAAGCACTCATTTATATCTTTACATATAGTTATATATATAGGAAAGAATTCCTTTTTAGTCTCTCTCCATGGCCTGATGGCTGCGTCGTTGGCACCCATTTATTTGACAGCATTTTCATAAGCTAATTGAACAACTAATATGGCATAGCTTGGTCAACATCTGCATAACACACTACCTGCAGTTTCTCAAAAAGTCGATCAGCAAGTCAGGCAATACAGGCTCATAAGGTTCCTTGAATCACTCTTTTGACAAGCTACCTGTCTGATTAGATCCCCAGGTCCTTGTACAGTTTCCCATGCCTCTAAAGTGCAGCTGTCGGTTTCATCTGAGCATAATACTCCTGGGGAGTCAGTAATCCTGTTTGAAGCCTGTAAGTCTGCGATTTGCCCCTTCTCCCTGTGAAGCATGTCTAATATATATAGTTTTTCAAACCTGCAGCAAAAGCCGCTGCATCTTCACTGTAACTTATAGCCCGGTTTCTCATACAAAGGTTCTTGAAATTGATAGATCTGGCCAAATCCTAAGAAATTGCTCCCACCGCTTAATGTTGCTTTGACATAGACGTTTTTCCAGTCTGAGGGGGATTTACGCTAAATGGTGTTTAAGGGACTCCTCCAGCATTACTTCAACGTGAGAAGAGCTTGGTGGATTCCACTATATGTCATTATACTGCATCTTTTGACGATTTTTTTTATTTTTTTTGAGAAATCTACTGACCTGGATGTCCCCACCTCTGTACCATTTTTCAATATTTCCACAAATGCTGGCGGTTCCCTAACTGTCATCTCGCGAGTCTGTCCTCGCAGAGACACGCATACAGCGATCAGGAAAGAACTTTTTATTTCAAGTTTCTTCCTAGGGGTATGCAAACACCGCCTAGTTAATACCCTTCATATTTCTGTAGATGGATCTCCACCTCATGGGGGAGTAGAGGACATAGCTATATTCCTTCACGTTGATGTACCCTATGCTGGAGTCTTCCTTAAATTTCCTGATGTGTTCATGTTTGTTCAGAAATCACTTTTTACTTAATTCCTAACCTACACTACTACTACTCACTTCATTGGTCCCAATAAATGACTCAGTAACATCCTGAGATGCCCGGATTCAATTGAAATCAATGTTATCTACGTGAACTACTTCCCTCTAATAAATCTTGATATAAGCTTCTTAGCAGCGCTCGCATCTTTTGTCATTTTTTGTGTGAGCCCGCAGCTGTAGACTGACATCCTTACTGGCCCTAATCTAGCCTCATGCCGGTGGCACAAGCTTTTCATGCATCACTTTCACTTTCTACCAAATTCATCCTCACTAATAACTTCGACTCAGGATGTCAGCATAATATCAAAGAGAACCCATCCAAGTGAGCCTTGTAACACTTGGGTCCTTAGTTTCTATTTTCGAACCCATTTTAAACCGAGTCTGTACTAGAGACATTCCTGCGAGGAATATCCTACAGACTTTCAGTTCTACCTGAGCACGTGATCGATTCCCCCGTCTCCGGTGCCACCAACCTTTAGGTCGCCTGAATCGATGGCCAGCCTTATGTAGCAAAGAAGCCCGTGCGGGAAGAAGTTATTTATGAGACGAACTGCGCGGAAACCAACAGCTCTTTATTCTGGCAACTTTTTTCTCCCTGGCTCTAACGACACATCCCCCGACAACAACCCGATCCACCCAGCTCCTCTAAAACCTTCCAAAAACTGGCGCAGCACCTCCTCCGCAAATCTCGCTCTCAAGTTCCCTGTAGTCGAGATCTCCGGCAGCGAAGTCCCCTCAGCCAAGAATCCAGGTCCAAGTACGGAAGGCGCCAATGCCCAAACATGTCCAAAGCCCAAAGCCCGTAGTCCACCGCAATTTACGCCATCTGCACCCCAAACAGGGCTCCTGCAGTTTTGCCACCCCAGAGAACCTGGATGGAGTCTGCCCCCCCAACGCACCCTGGAGCCATCAGTCCTTTATTTTCGTTAAGTACATTTTCTCCTTACCTAAATTGGACTCCGATTTTGTATTTGTTGACACATCTTCTTCTCTCATTCAACTAGAAATGTTTCCAGCACAAGGGCGGGGGTCCTGTTCCCTTGGTCCCCTACGGGAACTTATGATTTCCTTACAAGCAACCGGGCCAACGGTCTCCCTCACTACGGAGTCAGCCACAGAAACACTCGCGGAGAGGACCTCGGGCGGCCCCCCCGCAGCCTGGACGAGAGTCACGCTGCTCCAGGAAACTGGCTGCTGAGTCCCGCTGCCGGCGCAGGCCGTCGGGGCTAGGGCAGGCAGTGTGTCAGGGCTTGAGCCAAAGCCACACTCCAGTCCCGCAGAGGCTGTACTGCTGCTTTGCCCTCCCACTCCACTCACAGAGCAAACCCCTCGTGGCCCTCCCAGCCAGGCAGCACTGGCCCCTCCCAGATGCCACCGACGTCTCCTCGGCACCTACCCTGGCTTCCATCCACCCAGCTGGTTTGCTAGTTTCCAGAGTCCTTTTCCCTGTTATTTGAAACTTCACCGTTCCTGGAAGCACACACAGAGTGGATGTTTGTGTGTGTGTGTGTGTGTGTGTGCGCGTGCGTGTGACTGCCTTTCACTTTCTTCATTTTTTATTGATCTATTGTCCTAACAATAAACCAGGTGCGTGCAGTGACCCAGGAAGGCGGTTCTCTCCGCGTGTGTGTTACTTGCGGGCACACACCACGTGTGGCCGGTTTCAATCCTGCTACTCTCCTTCTCTTCCCTCTTTCTGGCAGGAGCCCAGTTATGGAGAATGGCTAAGATTGTGGTTTGACTACAGTCCAAGTCCCCGTGAGACTATGGAAGTACGGCAATGCCCCCCCCCAAACATCTCCAGTGGCCCGTAGTCAACTGCAATCTTAGCCATCTCCCCAAACAAGGGCTACCTGCAATCTGGCTTGGACTTTATCCGTCGGAAGATGGAAGCAGTTTCTGGGCGCTCTCGGAACTTCAAGATCTCTGTTGGACACTTCTTTATCCAGACACTGCCCTCACATTTTTTGGGGGGGAAAGGTTCCCTATGAGATAGGCGTGGTGAGGAAGGACAGAAGACTGTGTTGAGACCTAAAAACTCTGAGTTACAGTTATGTTTCCTTTCTTACCAGAAGATTTCAGCAAGTACACGAGGGAGAGGCACAGGGTCCACTTGATCCTGAGCGAGCCCCATAATTTGAGGAGGTGTATGCCATAGGACTACCTCCTCCCCCTACTGCAAGCAATACCTTGACACCCCTGGAGGAAAGGGGCCTGAGTATTTGGAACACACCAGTTCTTTCGCCATGGACTTTCCCAAGGGTCTTTTCCCCATATCCTCCTGGAAACTTCCTTCCTGGAAACAAGTCCCACGAGATTCCCAGGCCAAGTCCCGTGAGACTATCGGAAGGCGGCAATGCCCAAACAAAAAAAAAAATCCCCCCCACCCTCCGTGGCCCGTAGTCAACCACAATCTATAGCCATCTCCCCAAACAGTGGCTCCTGCATTCTTTCCCTGCCACAAACCTGCGCTCCCTCCTCGTACTCCACCACTCAGCCTTCTATGTTCAAGTGGATCCCAACCACTTCCAACCGTTCCCATTCCTCTCTCTGGCTTCCACCATTCAAGAGAAAACAACTGACGAATCGAAAAGCATTCCAGCTCTGACTGCCGTCCCAGGTCCTGGCTTCATCTCACTCCCCCACCGTCCCTGCACTTCTGTCCCTCACTTGCAAGTGCCAGCCCCCAGGTTTTTCCTTCTTCTTTGTGGCTGATTAAAACTCCAATGTGAATCTCGGCCACACTCACATTGTCCATTCATCCCCTTGGGGGGCCAGCCTGCCTGGCTCCACAAAGTGGCCCCTGGGACTCTGTGGCTCTAAGGCCCTGGAGGGCAGGGATCGTGGAGCGTGGCGCGCCTGTCAGTCTTTGGGACAAATGCTGAGCGCGTGAAGAGCTGGATCAACGGGGTGGTTCCAGTCATGGTCTTTTGAGGAACCACCCCCATAACT